>JAUMJK010001641.1:0-37375 GCA_033558105.1 Coccyzus lansbergi | reverse complement strand
GATGGCCACGCTGCCATTGGCCCCGGGAGCATCCAGGGCAGGGCCCTGCGCTTATCCTCGTGGAACCTCCTGCTACTGGTCTCAATCCATGGATCCAGCCTGTTCGCATCCCCTTGAAGCCTCCCTGCCCTCCATCAGACCCACACTTCCACACAGCTTAGTGTCGTATGCAAATTGCTGAGGGTGCCTTCATCCCGGTCATTGATACAGACATTGAACGGGGCTGGACCCAGCACTGAGATTGGTTGGGAGGGAGCGCTGCGCTGCCATAGGTTGGAAGGCCTGTGGAAGGGTCATTGGGCACTGGAACAGGCTGCTCAGGGAGGTGGCTAAGTCACCTTCCCTGGAGGGGTTTACAAGACATGTGGATGAGGTGCTCAAGGACGTGGCTTAGTGATTGATGGGAATGGTTGGACTTGATGATCCAGTGGGTCTTTTTCATCCTAATGATTCTATGATTCTAAGGCAGCAGAGTGGTAATGGCAGCAGCTCCTGGGTCCCTCCAGTTAGGGCTTTCCCACCATGTAAGAATGATTTGGTTGGAAAAGGACTTTGAGATCAAGTCCAACCATACCTGTCTGATACTAAGTCATCCCTGAGCACCTCATCCACCTGTCTTTTAAAACACTCCAGGGATGGAGGCTCCACCGCTGCCCTCAGCTGCCTCTGCCATTCTTTACTCTCGGTAAAGAATGTTTTCCCAATAAATGATCTGAACCTCTCCTGGTGCAGCTTAAGGCTATTTCTTCTCATTCCGTCGCCTGTTACTTGGGGGAAAAGAAAAACATCTGTTTCACTACAGACTCCTTTCTGGGAGCAGCAGAGAGCAATGAAGTCTCCCCTCAGCCTCCTCCAGACCAAACAGGTCCCTCAGCTGCTCCCAGAACCCCTGGGATCCAGACCCCTTCCCAGCTCCATTCCCTTCTCTGGACGCACTCCAGCCCCTCGAGGCCTTTCTTGTAGTGAGGAGCAAAAAACTGAACCCAGTATTTAGGGTCTGGCCTCGCTAGCGCTGAGTGCAAGGAGACAATCCCTTCCCTGCTCCTGCTGGCCACAGCATGGCTGATACAAGCCAGGAAACTACTGGCCGCCTTGGCCACCTGGGCCATCACCTGCCCTCCATCCACGGATCCAGGCTCTCCAGGTTCCTCTCAGAGCCTCCCAGCTCTCCATCCACGGATCCAGGTCCCTCTCAGAGCCTCCCAGCCCTCCATCCACAAATCCAGGTTCTCCAAGTCCCTCTCAAAGCCTCCCAACTTTCCACCCACGGATCCAGGTCCCTCTCAGAGCCTCCCAGCCCTCCATCCACAAATCCAGGTTCTCCAAGTCCCTCTCAAAGCCTCCCAACTTTCCACCCACGGATCCAGATCCCTCTCAGAGCCTCCCAGCCCTCCATCCACGGATCCAGATCCCTCTCAGAGCCTCCCAGCCCTCCATCCACGGATCCAGATCCCTCTCAGAGCCTCCCAGCCCTCCATCCACGGATCCAGGTTCTCCAAGTGCCTCTCAGAGCCTCCATCCCTGGATCCAGGCCCCCCCCGCAGGGCTCGGCCGTTGCTGAGGCCACGGTCACGCCCCCAGGCAGCCTCAGCCAATGGCGGCGCAGGGCGGGGCGGGGAGCGGAGCGGCCATTGGCTGCGAGCGGAGCGGGACAGGTTTGAATCGGCCTGGACGGAGGGAGGTGAGAGGGGACGAGTGGGAGTGGGAGTGGGAGTGGGAGTGGGAGTGGGAGTGGGAGTGGGAGTGGGAGTGGGAGTGGGAGTGGGAGTGGGAGTGGGAGTGGGAGTGGGAGTGGGAAGGTGGGGAGAAGGGAGAAGGGAGAGAAAACGAGAGAACGAGGAGAGGGAAGGAAGAATGGGGGAAGAAGGGAGAGAGAACCAGAGGAGAGGGGGGAGAGAAGTGGAGGGAGAACGGGGGAGGTGGAGGGGGTTGGGGAAGGGAGAGAGAATGCAGGGAGAAGGGGAGAGAATGGAAGGAGAGAGGGCAGGATGGAACAGGAGGCAGAATGGAACAGGAGGCAGAATGAAAGAGGAGAGGAGAGAGCAAATCTGACAAGAGGACAGAATGACAGAAGAGGGGGCGCAAGGAAATGAGATGGGGTGGGACTGGATCAGACCAGCCCCATGTTTGCCCTGTGTCCTCGGTCACCCATGACACCTCGCGGGGTGGGCAGCCGTGTGTGAGGAAGCAGGCACCCCTCGGCAGGGGTTGCTGAGGGCCATGGACATTGGATCCCGGGCCCTCAGTCTGTGTGGGCTTTGTGTTGTTTGCCACCTTTCCTCATAAATGTGGCCTTGCTAATGTGCATTGTTGGTCACTTCGGGATAGAGAGAGTCTACCCCAAAAAGCCCATGTGAAATGGTGCTTCTGGCATTGTCTGCTCTGCCCTGTCAGATATGAACACATCCTGGTGGATCACAGGAACTTTGGGACGTGTTTGTACCGGTTGTACCTAACACTTCCAGCAAGATAGCTCTGAATGCCTTCTGACTGGATCTCTGAGATGCAGTCCATGTTCTTCCCTGCTGATTCCGTGGTAGCTCTGTCCCCATGTGACATTGGGTGCACTTCATAGAATTGTAGAATTGTTTGGACTGGAAGGGACCATCCAGTTCCACCCCTTACCATAAGCAGGGACACCTTCCACTGGGTCAGCTTGCTCAAAGCCACATCCATCTGTGAACATCTCCAAGGATCAAGCATCTACCACCTCTCTGGGCAACCTGGGCCAGTGTTTCACCACCCTCAGTGAAAAAAAATGTTGCCTAATATTTGGTCTAAACTTCTATCCTTTTAGTTTAAAACCATTACTCTTTGTCCTATGGCTACAAGCCCTGCTAAAAAACGATTTTCCCCATCTTTCTCATCAGTCTCTTATAATTATTGAGAGACAGGTTATTTCTCTGCATTAATTTTAAATATGCCTGTTTTTTTAACAGCAATGGCTAAGTATAAGAAACACCGACGAAAACGGATAGCCAGAGCAAAATTTCTACTGAAAAAAAAAGGAGAGGCTGCAAAGTCCCTGAGCTCAGGTTGTTCTCCACGGTAAGAGGCTCAGTTTGAACTTTTCCTTTTAACTCAAAGTTAAAGGTGATCATGTCCCTGTACATGGCACTGGTGAGGCCACAACTTGGGGTTCAATTCTGGGCTCATCACTACAAGAAAGACACTGAGGGGCTGGAGTGCGTCCACAGAAGGGGACAGAGCTGGGGAAGGTTCTGGAGCCCAGGGTTTATGAGGAATAGCTGAGGTATCTGGGGCTGGAGAAAAGGAGGCTGAAGGGAGACCTCACTGCTCTCTGCAGCTCCTGGAGAGGAGGTTGTAGTGAGGTGAGTGTTGGTCTCTTCCCATAAGTGACAAGCAATAGGGCAAGAGTGAATAGCCGCAAGTTACACAAGCGGAGTTAACATTTTAAAAGGTTGAAATGATAAATATAATTATGGCCTTATTCTGAAACGTTCTGCACTAGGTCAGCAGGCAATCCTCCTCCAAGTACGTCACCTGCCCCAAGCCATCTGTCCTCACTCTGGTCATTAGCCTTACCCAGTGTAAAAAATGTGGTAAAACCCTTCACAACAACAGCATCGTTTTTGTATTGTTGGTGCCAGAACACGGTTGCACAGGTAAGTTTTTCTGCTTCTCTACTTCTACTGTTGTTTGAGTTTGTTTCTAGCACTCTGGACACACAGTCAAGTTCGAGAAATAAACTGTAAGTTCAGTTATGACTATTGAAACATGCAAAGTCTATTTTGTGTTTACTCTTGAATGGATAAGTATGAGAAGAGTATGAAGGCCACTGTGAACATGAAATGCATACATGGAATTGTATGTTTTTATTGCAACATCCAGAGGGTTTGCAGTGCCAGAAGTTGCAGTTTTTCTTTCATAGCAGAAATGATTGTGCCATAGGAAGTATGTTTCCTTTGTAGACGCTCTGGAAGGGTAGAGGTGTTAAAATCTAGATTTTGTGGAAGTGGATAACATAACTTGGTGGTGAAAACGCTTATTTGGTTTCCTTTTTATGCTTAGAGTTTTAAGGTGGTTAAAGAAACCATATTTCCATCACAAATCTACTTAAGGGAGCTGAATACGTTCAGGGAGCAGCTGGAAAAGTTGGAAAAAGAGTTTTCCAGACTACAAGAAACACTCCAGGTGAGTCTCAGTCCCCATGGGGCAGGGTAGTGTTTGCTTGTGTAAGGGTGCAAGTGATCAGTGCAGACAGACCGAAATCCAAGCAGCTCAGCGCTGGGCATTGTTTTCCCTCTTCTTTGCATTCAACATGACTAAATTGCAGTTACTTCATAGCTGGAGCCAACTGCTTTGCTGGCGAGTCTTCTAAGAGCCTTTTTCTGTATTTCTGGATCAACTGAAGCCAGAACCTGTGAAGTTCCATCTACTTTTGCCAGTGGATTTAATGTTTTCTTACCTGTTTATTTTGTTTCTAGATGAACGGAGTGGCGGCCTTGCCTTCAGAAAATTCTCTTTGCTCAAGGTGTAATAAACCAGTTCTGGGTGCTGCTGTACAAGGGCAGACAGGACCCCTGCCCCCAGTGTCCAGGCCTCCTGCAATACAGCTGCAGCCTGTGTCTGCACCCCCTCCTCCTCCTCCTCTTCTTCCACCTCCTCCTCCTCCTCCGCCTCCACCACCACCACTGCCTCCACCAAAACTACCTCCAGCACCTCTTCTCCTCAAACGGGGCAACGGCTCTCGAGCACCTCTGGTAGGAAGAGAGGAGGTTTCCTCTGTTTCTTCATTCATGGCTGGGTTCTCTGGGTTTTACAAGGAACGCTTGTCTTTGTGAACTCTCAATCCTTTCCCCATCTGATTTCCCTTCCAACAACCTTTGTTTTGAGGCACCGTCACTGAAAAAAGATGGGCCCATGCAGATCACCCTCAAAGACCTCCTGAATGTTAAACTGAAGAAGACAAACAGCAACGTGAAGATAGACAAGGTAAATTGGAGAACGTTGATAAATAAATGACAGCCTATCAAGGCAAACTCCACACTGGGACCAGTGTATTTCCTTCCTGCTGTGCTTATCTTAGTCCCTCAGAGGATTTGAGTAAACTAATTCTTCTCTTCCAAAAACCCAGTGGTCAGCTCTGAGTAATCCTTCTAATGCTGCACCTGGGTATTTGAAGTGAAGAAATTAAGTAATTCCAAGTACAGGGCAGTTCTCATTTTAGATTAAGGCCATGTAGCTTTACATCTCTGTTATCAATAGATTTGGGGCTTTCTTTTGCTTAGCTAAAATCTTATTTGCCAAAGATTTGGGGGTTTTTTAATAAATCTATTTTTGTCCAAACCACATTAAAATTTTAATGATTCAAGAAAGCATCAAAGCCATAAACCACAGCAGTCTTTCAGAGTGTAAATGTTAAATAGATTTAAGGTCAGTGTGGCCTTCTAAAGTTTTTCTTTTCTCACTTCAGGCAGAATCACCAGTGAAGACACGCAGAGCGTTAATTACAGTCTCGGATTTACAGAGTATTAGTCTGAGACCTAAATCCAAGCCATCAGCTCATGTTACAAACTCCTTAATGTAAGACGCTTTCTTCCTCTCTTTGATATCAGATTTTCTGCTCTGAACAGTGATGAACTCCATTTACAGAGTGGAAAATATATTAACAGTTCTGGGTGTTTTTCTTTTAGTACTCCTCCTAAAAATGAGTTAGATCTTCGAAAACATCTGAAGAAGGTCAATATACAAAGGTAAGTTCCTTTCTGTTCTCTCATTATTTTTTTTCCAGGAAAAAAATTAGAGAATTAATCATAATTCCCCATGTTTCCAATCTTTTCAGAAGTCCTGGGGGCACTCCACTAAATAATAAAGAAAACATTGAGTGTGGGTCTGGGTTGACACCATTAATGACAAAGGCATTACGGCGCAAATTTCAGGCAAGTCATGGTGTCCTCCTTTATGAAATGATAAACTTTAAAATCCAAAGAAGTTCATAAGTTTTCTTCCCTGCAGTGCGGTGCCACTGGTGTGTGTTGCATAAGTCACTGTCTTTCCATTATTCTTCTCCCAAAGTCCTGAGCACTCAGAGTTAAGGCCATTTGTTTTACTGATTCTCAATTTAATGGTAAGGAAACTGCAGAATGGAAATGCCTTTGCCCATCTCCAGCAGGTTATTTGAATGTGGTAAGAGGAAAAGTGGCTTTTTCAATGGCTGTTCTAGTGCCTTAATATATCTCCAACTTGACAGTTCCAGTTCCCAGGAGAACAAAACCTGAGGGTTCATAACGCCTTCTGGTTTTTTTCCTGTGCCTGTTTTCTTTTATGAATGTCAGTTAAGGATTGTGCTGTATTTTATCTCAATTGTCATTAGGACCGAGTTCATCCTGCAAGATCTGACCCTTCTCTTATTTTGACAGATGGCTCATCCGCAGAGTCCCTCGCCTGCCCGGTTAAGTGCTGCAAACAGCTTTGATGAACAAAAGTAGGTTTCTGGAACAACGCATTTGTCATGTGTGGTCAGGAAGCCACTGCAATCCCATATTTGTCTTACTCAGCCTTATGTATTTATACATAAATCAAATGCATGTAAGAGTGGGGCAATACAAACCTCTCTTAGCAGATTTCTGCTTTGTTAAAGGCAGCATCTTTTTAATGCATCTCAATCTGGTTGCATCTTCTTTTTTAATGGGAAAAAAAAAAGAAAATTCCTGAGTCTTTTGATACCTGGCTGCTGCTCACACCGGGACTATTGTGTCCCCAGCACTGCTGCTTCTTGTAATATAAATATCACTCATGAAATTCAGTATTGGTTTTACTTTTTTTTTAATTTAGCAGGAAAGATCTTGATGGTAATTAAAGTGGAAGGCAGCAGCTTAGCTCTCCTGTGTTATTAAAATGAAAGGCTGTGAGTTTCCACAAACAGCTTGGTTTTGTGGGCAAGAACGCATAAAGCAATAGAAGCGAAAGTTGCTTTGGTGGTGTCAGGTCACCAGACAGGGTAAAAGTCTGAACAAAAGGCAAGTGACTGAAACTCTTCCAATGATCCTGTGGGTCTTTTCCAACCTGTGATGTTGTGATTCTGTGAACCAAGAGCTGAGTTTGCCAGAGCTATGGCCATGGATTGGTGTTGTACCCCTATAGCAGATCCAGGTCTGGACATGGCTGCGCTGTCCCTGTATGGTTGATCCAGGTCTGGACACAGACCTGCTGCACCTGGGTGGTTTCACAGAATTGTGAGGTTGGAAAAGATCCGCTGGATCATTGAGTCCAAGCATTCCTCTCAAACACTAAACCATGTCCCTCAGCACCTCATCCATCCGTTCCTTAAACCCCTCCAGGGAAGGTGAATCAACCCCCTCCCTGGGCAGCCTTTACCAGTGCCCAGTGACTCTTTACATGATTTTTTTTTTCCCCTGAGGTCAGGCCTGAACCTCCCTTGGTGGAGCTTGAGGCCATTCCCTCTGGTCCTGTCCTGTTTCCAGAGGATGCCCAGAGAGCAGGAGGGGCCTGGCAGTCATCCAGCTGTGGCACCGTGCTGCAGCACTGCCTCCCACTCTTTAGAGCTTTTTGCTGGGAGGATAGAGGAGGGAATCACTCAACCTCTGAGCTGGGACAGGATGCAGCTGGCAGGTACCTGCTGCTACTGGCAGTGGCAATCATAGAATCATAGAATAACCAGGTTGGAAGAGACCCACTGGATCACTGAGTCCAACCATCTAGGCAGAACTCGTTTCTGCAGCACCGAGCTCGCCCCTAACAGAATCACAGAATCACAGAACAACCAGGTTGGAAGGGACCCATCGGATCTTCTAGTCCAACCATTCCTATCTAACACTAAACCAAGTCCCTCAAGACCTCATCCACCCGTGCCTTAAACACCTCCAGGGAAGGTGAATCAACCACCTCCCTGGGCAGCCTAACAGCATCCCTTGGTCCCGATCTCATCTCCTCCCAACCACATCGCATCCCCCTGGCAACGACTACATCCCACCGACCCGACCCTTCCCCATTACGTGCCCCAGGTGGCCACGCCCCCGTCTCAGGGGCCACGCCCCCTATTGTATCGCTTTGTCACCGGTCACGCCCCTCCTAGTGAGCTCTCTCATCGGCCACGCCCCCTCCGAGTGCTCCCTCTCATTGGACGCGTCCTCCCGCCCGCGTTTGTTCATTGGCCACGCCCCCTCCGCGCGCTTTTCTCGTTGGCCACGCCCCCTCCTAGCGCACGCCCATTGACCGTGCCCCTTCTTGTCAAACGCGCGTGTTGACCCCGCCCCCTCCGACCGCCCTCTCTCTTTGGCCACGCCCCCCTCCGGCAGTGCTTTCTCATTGGCCCCGCGCCCTCCGAAAGGCTCTTTGGCCACGCCCTCTTCCGGCGGAGCTCTTTGGCCCCGCCCCCCGGGTCCCGGCGTCCGCGGGCGCCGCGGGTTCTCCGGAGCGGGCGATGCCGCTGTCGGCGGCTCCTCCCGCGGCGCTGGGCCCGGCGGCGGCCGTGGGCCCCGTGAGCCTGCGGGAGCTGCTGCTGAACGCGGCGAGCGGCGGCGACGAGGAGGTGTGCGTGGTGGGCATCTTCGGTAAGACGGCGCTGCAGCTGTGCTCCGAGAAGGAGGCGCTGGTCAGCACCGTGTGCGACCGACAGGTCTTCCCGCTCTTCGGGCCGGACGACCCCGAGGACGAGGAGGCGGAGGGGGCGGAGGGCGACCTGGCGGGCAGGGATTACAACGAGCTGCAGGCCTATTACAGCCGGGAGAGCCGCGTGCTCTTCCTGGTGCTCAGCTCCGTCTGCGACGCGCGGCGGCTCCTCCGGGCCTGCGGGGACCTGGCGGCGGCCGAGAGCCGGGGCGGCCCCCCCGGGCACCCCGGCACCCCCTCCCCGCTGCCCCACGCCGAGGCGCACGAGTTCTGGAAGCACCAGGAGAAGCTGCACTGCCTCAACCTCCTCTACCTCTTCTCCGTCTGTCACATCCTGCTGCTGGTGCATCCCACCTGCTCCTTCGACATCACCTACGACCGCGTCTTCAGGGCGCTGGACGGGCTGAGGCAGAAGGTGCTGCCCTCCCTGAAAGCCGCCATCAAGGACTGCCCGGTCGGCAAAGAGTGGAAACTCAACTGCAGGCCCTGTCCTCCGCGCCTCCTCTTCCTCTTCCAGCTCAACGGGGCCCTGAAGGTCGATCCCCTTCCCGCTCGGGGCCAGGACCCCTGCAGTCACCTGGAAAAGCCGCCCCCCAAGAAGCACTCTCCTAAGAGAAGGTTGCAGCACGCTCTGGAGGATCAGATCTACCGCATTTTCCGCAAGAGCAGGGTGCTGACCAACCAGAGCATCAACTGCCTGTTCACCGTCCCCGCTAACCAGGCCTTCGTCTACATCGTGGCTGGTGGCGCCCAGGACGGAGACGACCCGGTGGCCATGCTGCTTGACCAGCTCAGGAGCAACTGCACCATGAGAGAGACCGACTCGCTGCTGGCTCCCACCCTGTCGGGACCCAGGAGGTATCAGATGATGCGGCACGGCAGGCAGCAGCTCTCCTTCCACGCGGAGAGCAGCAGCAGCAGCTCCAGCTCCTCTGGGCAGCTCGTGGACTGCACCCTCAAGGAGTTCTTGTGGCAGCATGTGGAGCTGGTGCTCAGCAAGAAGGGCTTCGATGACAGCGTGGGGAGGAACCCGCAACCCTCTCACTTTGAGCTCCCGACCTACCAGAAGTGGGTCGCCACGGCTTTAAAACTGTACGAAGTGACCATTGAAGGCAAAGATGACGACCCGACCTCTCTCACCGGGGAACTGAGCTCAAAAATCATGGCCAGCATCAAAGTTTTGGAAGGCTATTTAGATATAGACACCAAGTTCTCTGAAAACCGTTGCCAGAAAGCTCTCCCGCTGGCCCACAGCGCTTATCAATCCAACCTGCCCCACAATTACACCATGACGGTCCACAAGAACCAGCTGGCTCAGGCCTTACGGGTGTACAGCCAGCACGCCCGCGGGCCAGCCTTTCATAAATACGCCATGCAGCTTAACGAGGACTGCTACAAGTTCTGGAGCAACGGCCATCAGCTTTGCGAAGAGCGAAGTTTAACCGACCAGCACTGTGTGCATAAGTTTCATCTGCTCCCAAAAGCAGGTAAAGAAGCTGGCTGGTAACCGGGTCTCATGGTTTAATTTTGTATCTGCTTTAAAATGTCTTATGCGGTGCCCGAGTAGATTTGAGATCCCCAGCCTGCAGCAGGTGTGTACAGAGGGATCTGAAAACATAACTGGAGTCATAGGAGGTAAGGTTATGCTGCACACACACGGAACGTAGCCAAGCTCCAGGCCAAAGGGGTTTCACTGTGTTCATTAAGGAGCTCATTTATGTAGGAGCACCCAGAGGTCCTATCTTGCAGGAATCGCATAATTGTTTAAGTTGGAAGAGACCTTTAAGATCATAAAGCCCAGCTGTAAAGCTAACACTGCCAACTCTACCACTAAACCGTGTCCCTGAGCACACAGGAGTTTAGACATGGACAAGGAAATCTGTTCAGTGACAAATATATATTCAGAATGTGGTCTGCAACCTCCTGCGAGCTTTTTGAACAGGTGGTGACCAAAGAAGAGAGAATTTTGAAGGCACTCGGGTGTTGGGGTGATGGTTGAACCAGATGATCTTGATGGTCTTTCCCAACCTTTACAATTCTCCCAAGTGCAAAGAAAAACATGGTAAAGAGCACCAAACGATTCATGACTTCTTTCTAAGAAGTAGACTTCACCAGAGGAGGGTGCTGGCCTCTTCTCCCAAGTGACAGGGGATGGGATGAGAGGGAATGGCCTCAAGCTCCACCAGGGGAGGTTCAGGCTCAACATTAGGGAAAAATACTTCCCGGAAAGAGTCATTGGGCACCGGAACAGACTACCCAAGGGGGTTGAGCCCCCTTCCCTGGAGGGGTTTAAGGGACAGTTGGACGAGGTGATGAGGGACATGGTTTATTGATTGATGGGAATGGTTGGACTTGATGATCCAGTGGGTCTCTTCCAACCTAGTTGTTCTATGATTCTATGTTAGGCTGAAAACACAGATTTTTGCATTTCTGTGGAAGAAGAAAGCTTGGCAGCCCTAAAGCTTCATCATTATACAGCGGAATTAATTGTAGGAGAGCTGTTGTGCAGGTTTTATGTTGAGTGATGTTTAGGAGCGAGTCCACTGTTGGTAGTAGCTCTGGTTTTAGTACTATATCTGATTCCATCTTGCTAATTAGAGACACTACACTGGAGTCCTCCTAACGAGAGATGTGCAAGAGAACAACAATTCTCTAGGAATCATCGTTCCCCACCCTGATTGTTTTTAAATAGGTTGGTTGATGTCAGTCAAGGAAGGGAAACTGGGATATGTTCATTGCAGGCAGAATGACTTTATGCCTTTTAGGAAGAGATTGTAAAGAGATTCAGTTTAGTTGTTTAATCTATGCTGGAACTTTGTATTAAAGTGGGAAAGGGAGAGAGCTGCTTGACAAACTGCCGTTGCTGGCAAAGAGTTTTGCAGATGTGTATAGCAAGGAGGAAGCAGTGGATGAAGGGAATTAAAGAATCTCCAGAAATGGTGAGCAATTTATCTAGGGTTTGATTGATTCTCCTTTTAGGAGAAAAGCCAGAAGCGGACAGAAATCCTCCAGTTCTGTACCACAACAGCCGGGCTCGTTCCACTGGTGCCTGTAACTGCGGAAGGAAACAAGCTCCTCGGGATGATCCATTTGATATCAAAGCAGCTAATTATGACTTCTACCAGGTAAATGTTAGGCTGCTATTTTTGCTTCAAGCAATGCTTTTGCTTCATCAACAAAGTCTGTTTTCTGAAGGGACTACAGGTAAGTTTCCTCTTAACCTTATCTACTTGTAAACATTTCTCTTGGGGAAGATATTTCTGGGAGCAGAAATTACCTGAGTGGGCAGTTCCAAGAGGCTGCATTCCCATTGCCGCTTTGGTTCTCGTGTAGCACAGACCTCTCGAATCTTAATTGTAGAGGCTGAGGGTTTTGATTCTGAACCTGTCTTCCATCTCTGAGATGAGGGAGAAGTCTACCGTGTTTTCTTTCTCATAGATACTGGAAGAAAAATGCTGTGGGAAACTGGAGCACATCAACTTTCCCATTTTCCAACCAAGCACACCTGACCCGGCGCCTGCTCGGGACGAGTCATCGCCTGCGCCTCCGGAAGGCGAGATTGAGAAACTTAAAGAGAAAGAACCTCAGACTCAGGGGGAAAGCACAGGCCTGAGCTTAGCCCTCAGCCTGGGTCAGTCAACAGGCAGCTTGGGCACTTACCCGCCTGAGGCCCAGGGTGGAGGGGACAACGCCGACAGCCATGGGCAGGGTGGAGACCCCAAAAGCGAGAAAAGACCAAGCCTGGTGGATCGCCAGGCGTCCACTGTGGAGTATCTCCCTGGGATGCTCCATTCGAATTGCCCCAAAGGCCTCTTGCCCAAATTCTCCAGTTGGTCACTGGTTAAGCTGGGGCCTGCCAAGGCTTATAACTTCCACACGGGCTTAGATCAACAAGGCTTTATCCCAGGAACAAATTATTTAATGCCTTGGGACATTGTCATCAGGACAAGAACGGAAGAAGAAGGAGACTTAGATACCAATTCCTGGCCTGCGCCTAACAAGGCTGTTCCTGCGAAAAGAAGTGCGGTCGTGATGGGAAGAGGCAGACGGAGAGATGACATAGCTCGAGCTTTTGTAGGATTTGAATACGAAGACGCGCGTGGTAGGAGGTTCATGTGTTCAGGGCCTGATAAAGTGATGAAAGTGATGGGAGGGGGCCCCAAGGAATCGGCCATCAAAGCCCTCAACTCTGACATGCCACTGTATATCCTGTCATCGACCCAGGGACGAGGACTCAAGCCACACTACGCCCAGTTCATGAGGCTCTTTGTGGTGGTTCCTGATGCTCCGCTGCAGATCACGTTAACGCCTCAGGTGAGAAATGGAAATCTGGTAACTGCAGAGGCTGGTTTGGTGGTTGCAGCGTGAACTGCAGGAGGTGTTCCAGGCCACGTTGGATGAGGCTTTGAGCCTCTGATCCAATGGGAGGTGTCCCTGCTCATGGCAGGGGTGGAACTGGATGGGCTTTGAGGTCCCTTCCAGCCCAAACTGTTCTATGATTCTGTATAGAAGGTTAGTAATTTCTCTCCTAGATTTATTGTGACTGAAATCCTAATGTTCACTAATTTTTAAGATCCCATCTGCAAAGCTTTATTGCTTTCACCTGAGTTTTAAAAGACAGGCTAATGAGGTGCTCAGGGATATGGTTCAGTACTGGACAGGTATGGTTGGGCTTGATGATCTCAAAGGTCTTTTCCAACCAAGTGATTATATGATAAATTGGGAAATTTATGGATGTCTCACAGTAACAGCACAGTGGTTTCCTGGAGTGCACTTATGTGGATAAAATCCTGTTTGTCAGCAAGACTTGAGAGACATCATTAGATTTGGTTTCCTTTTAAGTTTTGAGAGTGGGGCTATTAATTTAGTGATGTTTGATTATGTACTCTCGTTTCCTTATTTTTTCAGGTGCAACCAGGGCCACCACCTTGTCCTGTATTTTACCCCGAGAAGCAGGAAATAACCCTTCCAGCTGATGGACTGTGGGTGCTCAGGTTTCCTTACGCATACGTGACAGAACGTGGGCCCTGCTTTCCTCCCAAAGAAAGCCAACAATTAATGAGTTACAAAGTTCTCCGGGGAATACTGAAGGCGATTACACAGTAAGAATTACTCTGGTCGGCTGATTTTAGTCTAAAAAGAGTATCTTCAATCCAAATAATGGATTTTGATTGGTATCCATTGCCACACGGCTATCGCTGTGATCCAGTGAAGCGCACTGGAACATGGGCAGGTTGAAATTAAGGTCTGATATCAAAGGTGAGAAAAGAAAGACGGTCATGAACGTTTCCCATTTGTTAAATTTTCATACATAAAAAATAAAAGCTGTTTATCACAGTATACGTAGCCTGTGTTGCTAGATGTTTAGATGGTCGTGCTTTTCCCCATAATATCATTAAAGGATTTTCACTGGACTGTGGGTAACTCTAGGCTTGCTTTATTAACAGCTCAGAGTTGGACTCACCTCAGTGAGTGGCAAAACTCACACAAAATAATCAGATATTTATACACATTATACAATAGGTATATTTCTTTATCTTAAAAAGTTTTTTGCACTTCCCTGTGAGCTTTCAGTTCTCTGTTGTTTGTTGCTCTTTGCAATCACTCTCAGTTCCATGTTGATAATTCATCTCTGCTGTCTCGTTTGAGTTCTCTTTCAAAAGTGATGCTTCGTGTTTCTCCACCGATTATAAAAATCGCTTATCTTCTTTCTTGAGATGTTTATTCTTTAAAACTAAAAAAGACAACAAGCAGTTCCACTAAACTATATTTATATTTAATCTATGCCTACACTCAAAGTAGTTTAACCTTTTAATCATTAATTATCATTAAATCTAATCTCTAGTCTAAATTTGACGTTTCTTGCACAACCTAGGCTTTAAACCAGCCATAGGAAAGGCTTTACATAATTGAACAGTATTATAATTGCCATGAAGATTACTTTCCCACCACTGGTGCTGGTGGTACTCTTAACACAATATTCTATTTATATATTTTAGCTGGAGAAGTGGGGTGTGTGACCCTCATGAGGGTCAACAAGGGCAAGGTCCTACCTCTAGGTTGGGGCAATCCATGGTTTTGATACAGGATGGGGGATGATGTGATTGAGAGCAGCATGAGGAGAAGGGCTTGGGTTACTGGGGATGAGAAACTTGATGTGAGCTGGGAACATGCACTCGCAGCCCAGAAACCAAGTATATCCTGGGCTGCATCCAAAGCAGTGTGGCCAGCAGGGCAAGGGAGGGGATTCTGCTCCTCTCTTGGGAGACCTCAGCTGGAGGATTGTGTCCAGGTTTGCAATCCTGAACATAAGAAGGAGATGGAGCTGTTGGAATGGGTCCAGAGGAGGTTACAAGGATGATCTGAGGGCTGGAGGACCTCCCTATACGAGGAAAGGCTGAGAGAGTTGGGGTTCTTCAGCCTGGAGAAGAGAAGGCTCCGAGGAGGCCTTATAGCGACCTGAAGGGGCTACAAGAAAGCTGGGGAGGGACTGTTAGAAGCTTGGGGTGATAGGACTGAGGGCACTTGGGTGTAAACTGGAGGTGTTTAAGGGACGGGTGGATGAGGTCCTGAGGTACATGGTTTAGTGTTTGATAGGAATGGTTGGACTAGATGATCCTATGGGTCTCTTCCAACCTGGTTGTTCTATGATTCTATGATTGAGGCTGAAGAGGAGGCGGTGAGGCGGGAGGGGGCGTGGCCAGGGCTAGGATTGAGGCGGGAGGGGGCGTGGCCAGGGCTAGGATTGAGGCGGGAGGGGGCGTGGCCAGGGCTAAGTTTAGTGCGGCATGGGGTGGGGCCAGGGCTGAGATTGAAGTGGGGGGGCGTGGCCAGGGCTGAGATTGAGGCGGAGAGGGGGCGTGGCCACGCGTTCCCCGCGCGTGCGCGCTGGCGCCCTGCCCGGCGCGGGGGTAGCGTCTGCGCGGCGGCTCCGTCTGTGAGGCGGCTGCGGAGCGGGAGGGTCTCGTCATGTCGGCGACGCTTTACCTGCTGTCGGCGCTGGGCGGCTACGTGCTGACCTCGGCGCTCCTGCTGCGCTGCCCGGGGCTGCTGCACCGCCCGAAGCGCCAGCGCTTTCGCTGCCGACACATCTCGCACCGCGGCGGTGAGTGCGGGCTCCCCCGGGGCTGCCTCCCCTCCCCTCACACCCCCTTCCCTGGCGGCTTCCCTCTCAATCGCCTCTTCTCCTTCCAAACCATCCCCTGTCTCGGGGTTTCTCCTCCTGGAGAGCCGCTGGCTGCTCCTGGCGTCCAGAGGAGCTCCAAGATCCCTCCCGACCCAAACTGTGCTGTGAAAATATCGACCTTTTTCCCCTCAAAATGCCTTTTTCCTTAGCTTTCATGCTTGGGAGCTTTGCTCTGGCCTTTCCCGCTCCCCTATAAAACCAATCCCTTGAGTCCCCAAGGCCCTGAGGTGCTGCTGGTTTCCCTCTGAAAGGATTTTTTTTTTAAGTTTCTTCCCTCTGAAATAGCCAAAAATGTTTTTTTTTTTTAATCCTTCCTCTGCTTTTTTAAAGGCGTTAGAAGGGAAAAACCCAACAGCAAACTGTGTTTTCCATCTTTTCAATGATCAGTTCTGCGTTTTTTCCGCGCTGCCCCCTTTAATTTGTGAAAATATTCAGTTTTCTAGTTGATATTTTTGCCTCAAATCCATGGGAGGTGGGTCAGATGCTGATTTTAAATGAGAACCTGCTGCCAGTTTGTGCAGTGCTTGGTCACAGTTCTCACCCATGGTCTCTAACTACTGCTGCTGCCTTGAATTATTAAAATACAAAAACTAGAGCTGTTGTCTTATGGGTTTTATTCATTATAGGGTTTTATTCATTGCCTTTATATGATAAAATAAGATTCTTTATAACTGTAGTTTGAGTATAGGGTAAAACACCTTTTGATCTGGCAGGCAGCGTTTGCAGTTTCCTTGTAGGTGTGTGGTTTCACTCAGTAGACAAAGGTTTTCTGTTTTGTTTGTTACCTGTTTCCTTGTGAATTTGCCAGCTATTAAAAACTGGCAGGTGACTGTTGGAATGGGGGATGATCTCAGTCTTCTGTCCTCGCTTCTTTGCAGTGACCTTAGCGAAGTTACCCAGCCCTAAGCCGGGCATCGCCGGCGTTTCCGTGAGCCTTACTCAACAGGAGGATTTACTCCTTAGGTGTTCAAAGTCCACTGTCTTCCAGTTGTTCTGTGTCCATCTGTATATTGTGAAACGCAGGCTTGACATCTCGGTAGCTTTTTGGCTCATTGGGTACGATGAGCCTTTACTCTTTGTGGTGTTTACCTTATAACTTGAATTACTGCGAGGCTTAAGTTCTCATCATGCTTTAGTCATGCTGTAGCTTTAGACACAGTGTCAGGTTTCCTGTTGCATTACTCCTATTAACTTTGGAGATCAACGTAGCGCTTAATTTGGTTGGCTTTTTCCTCTCTGCGATGAAGCCTTGAAGATGAGGGGTTTTAAGCCTGTTGGGTTTGATTTAATTTCTTTCTTCATGCAAGAATTTCCTTATCTCAGTTCACAGCTCACCAGCAAAAGCAGCCCTGAATTATTTCTTCAGTCTTGCATGGTTTTTAAAGCTGGTAATTTTTGAGATCAATAGTTGAGTCTAACAAAGTCCTCAGTCAATGCCAGTTGTGCCGAATGGATTGTGGGGTCTTCGGAATTTTTACAGAATCTCAGAGGAATTAAGATTGGAAAAGGCTCCTGGCAACCAACTCATCTAATCAGAGTTGGGGCAGCTCAAGCAGGTTGATCAGGACCTGGTCCAGTTTGGTGTTGAATACATCCAAGGATGGACACTCCATAACCTCCCTGCGCAGCCATTCCAGAGTTTGATTGCTATTCCAATTTTAAAAAAGGGCTTTTTCTTATGTTTATAAATTTAATTTCCTGTACTTCAACTTGTTCCCATTACCTCTTATCCTTTCCCTGGGTGCCACTGAGGAAAATATGTCTTTACTCCCCCCCAGCATTGGTCAAGACACTCTTCTCCAGGCTAAGCCATTCCCACACCTTCTCATAGTGTGCAAGAATCTCTCATCCTTTAATTTTCACAGCCCTTCTCTGGACTTGTTCCAGTAGATCCAGGTCTGGTTTGTACTTTGGAGCCAGAACTGGATGTGGCACTCCAGATGTGGTTTCCCCAATGCTGAGTAAAGGGGAAAAATTGCTTCCCTTGACTTGCTGCCAGCGTTCTTTCTGAGGGGCTTCTTTGGAAACCCCAAAACAGCAGAACTTCTGAGGGTCATCTCCTTGAGCCAGCGCTCGGCACTGACTCGCTCTCATGCCGTGGTGCTGCCTGCAGGGCTAGAGTATGTGATCACGGTGTCTGGCTGTGGCTCTCCTGGCTCACAGGATGCAAAAGGAGGCTGGAGGAGGTAACATCTGCATGGGAAATGCATCAACACAAACAGACAATACATAGATCTGGAGGTGCATTTCATAAAGTGTCAGGAGCCCTTCAGCCAGTGCAGACTTTTCACTTTTAATGAGAGAAAATTATTTAGTATAGCATATCACTTGCCTGTCGTGGTTCCCTTTTCTGAGTATGGTTTGTGAAAGCCACACTGCTGATTTAGGATTTGTGTTTCAGCTGATCTCTTGACTTTTTTTTCCTCATTTCCCCAAAACACGCAAATTGGGTGTTTTTTTCCAACTGGTTTGAATCTCCATACCTCCCTCCCCAGCGTGTGACTCATTAGAGCAATCATTTAAAGTTTTCTTTTTGAAAACTTCTTCCCAAGAATGCTTGGATACCCTTGTTTGGGTCACAAATTGAAGATTGCCTCCGGTTTTCCTCCACCTCTCCTACCATTCAGGGTGTATGGGCTGTCTAGTCACAGCTGATAAGTTATCTAAACCCTCAGTTTTTATTGTGGTTAACCATAACTAATCATCCAGGTGCTGTGCTGTGCTAGCAATCACCAGAAGTATACGATAAGATTCACAGCCTCTCTATCCCTTGGTTAGGTTTACCACTCAGCCTATTCCTAGCCCTGCCATCCCATAAAATACTGGGGAACGTCTAATCGTGGGAGCTGCTTGGGCTTTGCCATGTTGGTTTACTTGAGACCATCCAGATTTTGTCATTGTGATCCTAAGTCAGTTAAGACTCTCGTTTTGCAATCATAGCAACACAAGTTGGTAACAGCAATTTTAAATTGGTAGTTGCGTGTGCATAGAATTGCTCTGCCCTCATTAGATAACTGAAGGACTCAGATAAGTATGTAATGGTGAGGTCTTGTTAATAGGTAAGGCATTAATTGAGGCTTTATAATAGTTGTTTATGAGGTCTGTCATTCATCACTGCCAAAGAGTAGTTAAAATTTGCATAGATATCCTTGTGGGTATGAGTATGTTCCTGATGTTTGTTTCTTGGTGTATGGTATCACCCCTCTTCTGAGGGGAGGGGAGGCACAGCCTTTTCCCAGCCCTACCCAGCCAACTGTCAGAGATTTTTTTGTTTTCTGTAGGAAATGATGGCTTAAGAGTCACAGAGTTTACTTCTGCACGAAAGAAAATTCAGTTTCCTTCCCCGGAGTTGCTGTGTTTCATTCCTGTGTTCAAGACCTCCCTTTACCGGCAGCAGGAACCTTCATTGAAAGATTTTTGCTGTTTCAGGAAGGATCCTTGCACTGAAAAAAGACATTGTCGCCTCTTTGTGCATCAACTGGGTTATGTGTTTAGGGAATATCAGCTTCGAGAGTCTTGGGCTTTGTCCTCCTTGTTCTTTTTTTCCCCTGTAGTTACCTTTTCACTGATTACTCCTCCCGCTACCTCTGAAATAGATTTTCTGTGTATCCTGTTCCTGTGCCTGTGGAGCATGTTGTCATAGCCAAATGCAAGGCCTTTCAGGAAAAACAGGGCACCCAACCTCTGTTAAAATTAACCCTTTGCTTTGTATAGTCAAAGTGTTGCACAGTTCCCAGATAAATCTATTTTTTGCCCCTTGTTTTACCTTGAGCAAGTCCTGTTACTTGGGTTTCCCCAGTAGGTTTGCAGCAACGTGGATTTCTGACTCAAGCTTCGTACTCATTCCTCCAAATGTTGAAAATCTATTGTTTTATTTATTTCCACTGGGAATTCAGCGGGAGGAAAGCTGTTTTCTGCAAGTTTTAGTTTTTGTTATTTTTTTTTTTTGTAGGTGCTGGAGAGAACCTGGAAAACACGATGGCAGCCTTTCACCAGTGAGTAGAAATGGAACCAGTAATGCCTAAATCAGCCGCATTCTCATTGTCTTTAGTGAGTGAAGCAATTGCGAAAGACGGGATTTCCATCAGTTGTTTGGTTCCGGTGTCCTACTTAGGAAAGTCGTCTGTCCTTTGGGCGGCTTCTGCGGCTTACTCAACATTACTTCCATTTAAACAAGTCGGAGTTGGGATGCCACAAACCAGGATTTGTGCACAGTAATGTGACAAGCTGGCAACTGGAAATAAAATAGGCCAGATTCTTTCTGTACTGGCTAATAAAGCACCAAACAGTACTGCTTCTGGCAATTACTTCCATTAATTTATTAATCATTATATAGCTATTTTTTCATAGCTAGTATTAGACACTTTTTTCTAGTTACATTGGTGTTTCTTTAAAGGTTTTTCAGGTCATAGCTCACTAATACACTAAGTAGCATAAAAGGCTGGATTGAGGAAGTCTGAATTTCTTATACTTGTAAGCAGTTCTCTTAGATACTCTCTTAGTTCCATGATATTCAGTTCCCTCCTCTATATACAAAAGCTTGTAGTGATAGGATGAGGGGCAGTGTGTGTAAACTGGAGAGGGGCAGGTTTAGACTAGACATAAGGAGAAATTTCTTCACAATGAGAGTGGAGAAGCCCTGGAACGGGCTGCCCAGGGAAGCTGCGGCTGCCCCATCCCTGGAGGTAACTTTTAAGATCCCATCTGTAAAGCTAAAAATGCTTGTGCTATATTTTTCCCCCTCATACACATCATCCACACAATGTGTAGAAGCCTCTCACCTAGGTGTTTAAAATCTAGTAGGTACTGGAAAGCCCCTTAAGCCTCCAGCATTAAGTAATGAATTCAAACAAGGTTCTCAAAAGCATTTGAAAAAGCAGTGTATCTAAAACTCCAGCTGCCAAGGAGCACCCAGCAAATTATGTGGGCTTCTCTTGCTTTGGTTTGGGGTTTTTAATTTGCTTTGTGCTAAGTAGCCTCATCAGTTTGCACATTTCCTTGCAGGCTGAGGAGTGCCAGCTTTCCCAACCGAACAGAGCTATTCAAAGTACTGCAGGATTTTCTATCTCCATGGAAGCTTAGCATAGTTGGGGTTTTTTTTTCCTGCAGGCCTGCCTTTTTTTTTTTTTTTTCAAGTCTGCTAGCACAGACTTTCTGGAAAGCACTTCTGTGCTTTTTAACCATTTCTTTATTTTCCTGGTGCATTGTACTGGTTTTAGACAGGGCTCTCACACAGAAAATTACGCTTTAACCTATTTTTATTTCATTTCCAAGACTCCCTATGAGACTGACGAGGCCTTGGCCCAGGTTCCCCAGGGCAGTGGTGGCTGCCCCATCCCTGGACGTGTTCAAGGCCAGGTTGGATGGGGCTTGGAGCCCCTGATCCGGTGGGAGGTGTCCCTGCTTATGGCAGAGATTGGAACTGAATGGGCTTTTAAGGTCCCTTCTAACCCAAACTATGATTCTATGAGTAAGCTGCAGTGCTTAGAGTAAAGACCATGCCAGAAGGTGGATGTTTTGCGATACAGGCACTTGTCTGACTCTCTTGTAGCAGTTTGAATTGTTTTACAGCTGTAACAAACATGTTGCGGTTTGCTTTTCAAACTCCTGGCAATTGCCAGTAGTGAAGTTCAGTTACTTGGTTTGAGATAGCCTTGGGTGAATAATTAAGGTCTACTCTTTCTGCAGAAAGCAGTCACTGCAAAGCAGTTGGAGTTCAGCAGAGAGCCCTGTCACCCTAATTTGCAAATGAGAGCCTGCTTCACAACTTGAGTTATGGAGCAGTCGGGTCTGAATCCAACACATTCTTTTGAGTGTGGAGAACATGCAGAGTCCTCTCTAGCAGTGATATGTTATTATAGAGATGCAGAACAAACTGTTTTCCAGCTGGAAAAAAAAAACAGTACTTGAAGGAAGCTTATTTAGCAGCAAGCAGCTAATAAGAGCCTGGCAAATTCTCAGATGTGTTAACAAGGCAACTTGTTGTTCTCCTGTTTCCATGCAGCATCAGTCTGAATTTCTTAAGCAGTGACATTTCTAATAAGCTTTGCTGGTTAAATGATCGGATGTGGTATTAGATGAGAACATCTTCTACACGTTTGGCAAATCTCCTGCAGCACATTTAGAGATGCTTTTCCTCCGGAGGAAAAATTACACAGAGCAGGCTGTGTATCTCCGTGTGTAATAGGATTTTGTTCCTCCCTTAATTCTTAATTAGTGGCACCGAAAAGCAGTTAACAAATTGGTTTTAATTTGACAACCCCCTTCTGGATCATTTTTCCAGCTGGACTGGAAATGGTGTTAAATGCGTAGGGGAGTATATTCCAATTTTTTGGTTTGTTCCTGTGTTTGTGAGTGGTTCTGGTGTGCTTGGACTGCAGCCGTCGGTAGAGCCCTTCTGCTAAGGAGTAGCTGCTGCTAATTTCCTGATCCATGCGTTCCTGAGTAACTTAAATCCAGTGAAAAATAGACTTTCACATCCCTGACAATTGATTACTCTTTTAAAAAGACCTGTCTTCTTTCAGTGGCAATATGTGCCAGTGCTAATAAACATCAATACTGCAGGAGGAGGTTTCTCAACAGTGAGGTGCCAGGTTGCAATCGACAGGTATGCTGCGTAGTTTCTGTAGATGATGGAGCCAAAGCTCCTGAGTTCAAATCCCATCTCTGATTCATGATGTGTTGATTATTCTTGCATCAGCTTTCCTACTGCAGCAAAGTTATTTGCTTCTTGCTTTGCAGCAAGACTGTGAGGAGGAAGGTGATTCTGCCCCTCTGCTCCTCTCTTGTGAGACCTCATCTGCAGTATTGTGTCCAGCTCTGGAATCCTCAGTGTAAGAAGGAGGTGGAGCTGTTGGAATGGGTCCAGAGGAGGCTACAAGGATGATCTGAGGGCTAGAGCACCTCCCATATGAGAACAGGCTGAGAGAGTTGGGGTGGTTCAATCTGGAGAAGAGAAGGCTCCAGGGAGACCTTAGAGAGACCTTCCAGTATCTTAGGAGTCTACAAAAAAGCTGAGGAGGGAGTGTTCACAAAGGCTTGGAGTGATAGGACTGGGGCTGCCCCATCCCTGGAGGTGTTCAAGGCCAGGTTGGATGAGGTTTTTATCAGCTTGATCCAGTGGGAGGTGTTGGAACGGGATGGGCTTTAAGGTCCCTTCCAACCCAAACTATTCTATTATTCATTGCATTGGAAAACATCTGAAGTACTTCCAGTGGGATTACTTCAGTCAATAACACATATGTGTTAGTTTTGGACCTGTACAAAACACATGTGTGGTTCAAGTATGGCTTCTTTGCTTCCAGCGCGG
This sequence comes from Coccyzus lansbergi, assembly GCA_033558105.1. Taxonomy (NCBI): domain Eukaryota; kingdom Metazoa; phylum Chordata; class Aves; order Cuculiformes; family Coccyzidae; genus Coccyzus; species Coccyzus lansbergi. The sequence continues at coordinate 14,285 of JAUMJK010001641.1, read as the reverse complement.
TTGATATAGGAACAGACATGCTGGAGCTGGATTGCCACCTGACGAAAGATGAGCAAGTGGTGGTGTCCCATGATGAGAACCTGAAGAGATCGACAGGAGTTGATGTCAACATATCTGACCTCAAATACTCCGTAAGTTGAAAAGAAAAATGTTAGTGCCAGATGATGTTTAAAAATGCATTTGTTGAGTGGCTGGGGTGGGCAGGAAGGTTGGGTGTCCGTGTCATGTGTCTGGTGCTGAGATTCTAAGGAGGGGATTCATCTTGTCTTACTAAAGATGAAAATTACCTGGGGTCCCTGTGTAGTCAGGGAAGAGCCGGCACATTTCCAGGGAGTGATTAACTATGTCTGATAGGCTGAGTGGATGGATTTCTGGAGGAGGGCCTGCTTCACTGTGCGGATGACAAAGGAAGCTTAGTCACCAGGCTCCTTCTCGTATGACCGACTGTTTATTGGGAAAAACAGTAGATGAATCCTACCTGCGCTGACAGTTTTAAAGGTCTGTTTTATGGAACTGTGTTTCCATCTGATATTTAAGTGGAATTCTCAGAATATCCAGACAGATGTCTGGAAATGTTTGGCCTTGCTTGGCTACATGTAACATGACTAAGAAGGCCAAACAGTTCAAGTAAGAATGAACACAGTGTTTCTAAATCAAGAAGATTTAAAAGAAATACTGTTTCTACCTAGAAAGATAAGTGATGTAGGAATTATTGTTTCCTTGTTGGGTTTTTTTGAGAAGAAGTTGTGATTATATCCCTGCATTTGAATTATCGTTCCATTTCCCTTTATTTTTAAGGAACTTCCACCCTATCTCAGCAGGCTGGATGTCACATTTCAGAAAGGTAAGATTTTGTCTTTTGCTGTTCCAGCTTACAGTACCAGGAACTGGTTTTCCATTATTTTAGAGGCAATAATTTCTTATTTTGCTTGAGAAAGTAGAAAAGTGGATTTGCTCCTATCGCTATCTCGATAAGAGAGGTTTTAAAAGGAAAATATAATCCTAGCATTGGAAACCAAAATATGGTTGTTTTTTTTTTTTCATACCACTTGACAGTGACTGCGTTTAAGATGGAAGATATCTTTGCCCAAGTAAACATATCAACTGTTTCCTTGTCTACGTGCAACAGCTTTCCTGTGCCCTTGTGAGAACTTCAGAGGGTGCTGATTGAATATTTGTTGCTCTGAAAAACGAAGAGTAGGCAGAAGAGAATTTCTTTATGGCTCAAAAGCTGTTGTGCTGGTGCACTCTGGGTTGAAGTGCTATGAGGTGTCAGATAATAAAGACATTTTCAGAAGGATACTTGGAAAGAGCAATAGTTACTGTATGTATGACTTAAAGATAGAGCTGCAGGAGAGGAAAGCCTAGAGCAAGATTAACCTCTTGTGAAAACCGTGGTTCCTGGGACTATGATTTAAATAAAGCATACAGGATAAAACTGAGAGCGCTTCCATCTAGAAGAGGCTGCCAGAGATGATAGCAGGTGTGTTTACTTGCTTGAGGGGCCTTGTGACTGTTTTGTGTAGCCTTTCCTCATTTGAATTGCCCAGCAAGAAAATTTTGTGTTAAGCATTTTCCTTAAAACTGCAAAATACTTGAAGTGGATGAGATCCGTGATGTGTTATTTTCACACACATATATCTTTTGTTTATATACAGTAATACAAAGAGATGGCTAGAGAGTTCAGTTAATTCCCCAGAGCTATAAGGGTTTTCCGACAATAAAATCTGGGGGGAGTTGCCTTCTGATCCTTTTTTCCATTATTCTTCTTAGAGGGAAAAGTTTTTCTCGTTTGGTCTTGTTTCATGTTAATCTCATTGCATTTGGGATGCGGTAACCAAGCCCATGCTTGCTATTTCAGGCTTTTAACAAAGCCTGCACTCCTACTGCTGCTAAATAATAACTGAATTTAATGAAACTCAAAGCTAGATGTGCAATAGCTCAGGGAATTTTCTTTATAGAAATGAGTTTATCATAATTAATTATTGCCAGGAAAGTAAAATTTTTTTTTTCAAAGTGTGCTAATTCTAGGAACTATAATTTTTTTTTTTTGCAAAGTTTAGGATAACAAAGTTTTAGCTTTTTTCGGTGATTTATTAAAAATGGTCAAAGCAATAACAACTTGTTTCCCCAGATAGCCACTCCGAGGGAAAAGACAACCGCATTCCACTGCTGAAAGAGGTGTTTGAAGCGTTTCCACAAACTCCTGTCAACATTGACATCAAAGTGAACAACAATGTGTTGATCAAAAAGGTACATGAAAATCTACACTGAACTGAGGCTGAACGTTGCGTAATCGTACTGAAATTCCATAATAAATGTTATTTTATGTTGCTGGTGGCCTGAGACACTAAACCTGGTGTTCTTGGACTGCTTCATCCTTCGCACGTTAAATCTTGCTCAGTGTGTGAGCTGATACAGGAGAAGGAGATGTGATCTTGTGCAAGATGTTCGGCAGACATCTCTTTACTTGCCCTTGGCACAAACTGATGCTACAATGTTAGGTGTTTGGGTTGTATTTCATATTAGAGGTTGTCTTAGGGACCATTGCCTACCAAAGCAGCATAAAAACATGATCTCAGTGTGAAAATAAGTATTCATTTCACAAGACGAAGTCTGCTCTCCATCAGATACTGTTTTACCATCTCATTTTCTTTTGATTTCCCAGGGTTTATTTTGGGTATAATGGTCTTTCTTTTTATCTGTTGACCTAAACACCTGTTTCTTTCCAGTCAAAGCAGCACAATCATCTTAAGATGGGAGGTAGTGTAGAAGAGCTGTGTTTTCTGTAAGGATGTAGGTAGTTGAGGAGTAACAAGTAGAGTTTCAGTTCAATAACTCTGCATGTAATTTCATTGAACACAAGTCAGCTTTTTTCCCTTACAGGTTTCGGAGCTGGTGAGGCAGTATAAGCGAGAGCATTTGACAGTGTGGGGCAATGTCAGTTATGAGGTTGTATCGAAGTGTATGAAGGAGGTAAGAGTGTGTCCAGCTCAGCTTCGTTCTTCCCTGCTTGCTGCTGTGTGGGGACAAAATGTACAGGAGAGAACCCTGTCAATCGGGATCTGGCTGCCTCTGCCGGACTTTCAGATGTTACGAGACATTTTGCACTTGGACTGTATTCTGCTTACTATGCTGTAACAATAAATGAAGCACAGTTAACACCTGTATACTGAGGCATTAAGATTAATTGTGTTTTATTCTTGTTCAAAAAACTACAGGGTGTTATGATTTTATGCCAGGAACTCTTAGAGCCTGTTTTGTGCGTGATTCATCTGGTAGAGGAGCAATTTTTGAAAGGATTGCTTATTGTCTGTTTCTTTTTATCAAAATAATAGATGTGTCCACTGGTTGACACACAGTTATATCGGTGTAAAGCTGTTTTACAGCTGTAGATTCTATTCTTTTTTGTACCTAAAGTCTATCTAAAGCACAGTTTGTTCTGTGCACTAATACTGGTCTAAGAGAAAATGCTGCGTGGTACTCTGCAGCCTGGAAAGATGATGAAGGCCGGTTACAAAAGCAGAGCTGCAGCTGCTGAAACTTTACCTTTTCTGGTTCCCGTTGCCTTCCAAACTGTGTAAAACTTTTACTTGGATTACAAGCTAATTTAAGAGTAATTTAAATTCATTGACAGGTGTATCATAAACATTTGGCAGCTTAATCTTTAGGTGCAAGTGCTAAACTTTAAACACACATTGATGAGTAGATTTAATTGCAACAGACTCAACTATCTTCCAGGATAAATTAGTATCAATCTTCTCCAATTCCTGCAGAATGCCGACATTCCCATTATCTTCTGTTCCCAACGTGTCCTCCTGCTTCTTGGCCTGTTCTACACGGGTCTACTGCCGTTTATTCCTTTCAAGGAAGAGTTCCTGGAGATTCCCATGCCTTCAATCATCCTCAAGTGAGTGTGAGCCTGTCGGTGGGTGCTGAGCTGAAATGATAGTAAAGCAAGTAAACGATGATGCCAACTGGAGCATTGGCTGGATCGGGATCATGGAGCTGAGGAGGCTGTTTTGTTAGTTGTTGATTCCTAAGAGAAAGCTGTGTGAATCTTCTGCTCCTTTGCATTTCACCTGCCTCCAGCCAGCTCCCAGTTACGCAGTTGTCAGGGTGGGGTGTCTGTGTTATATCAGGGTTTCCTGTTTACAGCATCTCCTGTAAATACTGCCTCCGCACAGCGGCCTTCGCAATGCAGCTTGTGCTGATGCCATCTAGGTAGTAACATGGAGTGGTACTGTACAAATAACTGATTTTCACACTTTTCTCCCTCTTCAAACAAATTACTCTGATTAAGGCCAGGAGGCAAGTCACTAATAGGGTGGATATGAGATGCCACATGCCCTTTGTTTCTCTTACTTTACCCAAAATGCTGCTGAACACCCATTTCTGCTGCTTCTCTTAAATGTAGCACATGTCTCTTGTGTAACCCAATTCTAAGTTACTGTCCTGGACAGTGCAATTGCTGCTCTGATTAGAGAAATGGCAAGATCAATTCTTCATGCTCCTGTTGCGGGAATATCTCAAATAATATTTTAATCTGTACCCTGATAATTATTTTGTTTTCTTTTTTTCATCAGGCTGAAAGAACCACAGAAGATGACAAAAAGCCAGAAATTTATTGTCTGGCTAGCTGACATGTAAGATCTTTATCTTATTAAATTTTTATTTGTATTTTGCCTATATATTGACTGTTGGCTCGAGCAACCGAGATGAGCTATTGCTAGTGCTCTTTGTTATTTTGGACACTGGAAGGATGAGATGTTACTGAGAGAGACCTGGAGAAGTGGGACTGGGGGAGCCTCATGAGGTTCAACATGGCCAAGGGCAAGGTCCTACCCCTGGGCTGGGGCAATCCATGGTACCTGTACAGTGAACAAGGAATCTGTTTGAGGATTTGATCTTCCAAAGAGCTAATACAAATATCCGTAGCTAATGCCAATTTCTGGGTGTCTGTGTTAACCACTCTTGAGTTGCTTGATCTAAGCGTCTCCTATAATTAGATTTCTAGTCACTTTCTTATGGAAATCATTGAATCTAAATTCTCTATGGAAAATTTATCAGCAGATACTGAAAAATACATATGTACTTCAAGTTCTTAAATAGCATCTTTCTCCTTTCTGCAGATTGCTGATGCGCAAGGCACTTTTCGACCACCTCACTGCCCGGGGCATTCAGGTACAGCATGACAAAAGGACATGTGCTTTTAACCTAGTGAGAATTTGAACTAGCCAGAAATGGCCTTCAGATGGATTCATGTTCTCCCAACATGTTGTGTTGTGTTGCTAGGATCCTAAGTTGCTTTTTTGGTTCCTGAGCAGCAGCTTATGCTGTTAGATTTTCAGCTTGGTAGTTGCAAAGGAAGGATTGTCTGCTTGGAAAAAGACTCTTTAAATACCTTCAAACTTAAGCCTACAAAATCTGCTTACCTGTTTTGGGCCTTTCACAAAATAATATTTTGACTTATAGAAACATCTGAGGTCTCAGGTACGACATGGAGTTGGAATCACCACTGGGAAGTGCCCCTTTTTAGGCCTCGGGGGAGGAAGCTGGATATGTTTGTGTGCAAGTCTTTGGCATCACAGTGTAATGATTTATTATTTTAAATATATGTAGCATCGTCTCTCACACAAAACAATTTAGGTCAGAAGTCACCTTTTTTGGTTTTTTGAGTATTTTCTCTAACAGTTTGTCTTTCTCTCATTCCGTAGGTGTATATTTGGGTACTGAATGAAGATGACGAATACAAGAGGGCGTTTGACCTGGGAGCAACTGGAGTGATGACAGACTATCCAACAAAACTTAAGGAGTTTTTACAGAGTTATCCAGCATAAAAGAAGAAAACCGAGGAAGTTGTTGCAGAACAGATTGTGAGCCAAGGATTTTCTTCGTTAAAAAAAAAATCAAGCAGCATACACAGATCATTCCTTTGAGAGATGTCGTTGGATGATCTGTTACCTTGTTGTCAAGTTGCTACCTAATGTAAAGGTTGTCTATTTATTTTAAATCTTTAATGACATAGTTTACATTTGTAAATAGCTCATTTAGCGACAGCACACTTCACAAGTAGTGATAACCAGGGAGAAAGTTGCTGGGTAGGATATCTGTACGTGATAAGCATTATTTCACCTCTCACAAGTGCTCCTAAGCAGATGTCAAGACTTGCCAGTTATTCCAGCTATATTCTAGTGGGCAGAAGATAAAGAATTTTGGAGAGTGTACCCTGCGTGTATGCATTTCTTGTGTTGCTTTTAGTTTGCAGATAGGGCAAGAAAAACAATGCACAGGAGAAATAAAAAGCAGAATCTGCTGGCTGCGTAGTTCAGCCGGTGAAGTGTGGTTGGTAAAGGCGGTTGCTTTTTTACTACAAGTCACTCTTGTGATTAGTATAGGTTTAGTCCTTTGTTTTTACTGATAAGAATGTAGAGCTCGAGTTACAGCTGTATTTAGACTCCTCTCTGGTGTGATGCTTATTGGTCAAGGTCTAAATACAAGATTTTAACCAGGTTCTGAGTTTGACACTGCGTTCAAGGTTTGCCCTTGGTTCTGATCTGCCTCTCAGGCTATCGTGGCATGGCAGTAGCTTGCTTCCCAGAAAATAAGGTTTCACTTACTGTAGATCACACTTTGCACATTTGTAGTTCTAACATCTGTCGGCTTGATGAGTTGGAAACTGTTTTTAGGATGAGGGACCAAAGAAGACTGAGTTTGGTCAGCAGTTGCAGGAACAAATTAAAAGGTTCCTAAATCACCCAAAGCAGATTTATATGCGTGCTTGGGAAAGCAGCAAGTGTCAGTCTAGATTATATGTAAATTTTGGTCTTTTTCTCTCCACAAAACTGCATTCAATGCTCATTAAGTTTATATGTGGATGTGGAAGTAACTTTACTGGTAAAAGCCAGGAAATCTTGAGTGTGGTGGGATGGGACTGGGTAGGAAGGTGTTTCTGGAAGCTTTCATGCTGTTCTGTCACTGTGCACGGGTGTTGTACGTGTGTCAGACTGATTGGAGCTCGCAATGCCTGCGTGCTTCGGTGTTGCCATGTTAGTAGTAGGGGTTTTCACAAGGAATTGGATTGCTGTAGCTTAATTATACACAATGACGTGTAAAGCTCAGTCATCAAATCATCAGATACTGCTGGAAAAAAAACACATTGTTCCTTCTTCAAGGAACTTCATGTGAATTCTAACAATAGATGTAGTAGCGAGGTGTGGGGACTGCAAGGTGTACTCCTGTTGTAAAAACTGTTCAGGTCGTGGTTTTCCTTTTCTAGGTGAGGTTAGGGAGGGCTCTTGTCCCTCTGCTGGCTCCTGCACCATATGTGCAATTGTGGAGCATCTTTGCTGTTCCATCCTGTCTGCCAGTAGGCTGTCAGCCTTAGAATGTCAAGTCCATCTGGATGGATTATATTCATTTGTGCATTATAATTCCTTTCTGAGGAATATTTCTACCTGAAGTGGAAGAAACCACTGCATTTATGATTTGAGTGAACATGTGATAATGGTGGCAAATGAGTTAATGGTATCCTAGATAGCTGCCTGGTAAAGATTGCTGTAGTTTCAATTTCCTCTTAATTTAATCAGGCTTGTTGCTCGTTGAATGGAAAGAGGGAAATGTAATTTCCTAACTGTTCATAGGAAAAAGGATTGGATTCTTTATTATGTGCTAAGTTTCTTGTTTCCCTTTTGGACCAGTTCCATCTGGTCAGGTAACAGATAATAATCAGTGGAGTTGTTGTTCTGGCTGCTTTCTGCTGGTGACAGAACACTTATAGAATAGGCTCCATATGCAGCTCAGTAGGTGAATGAAAAATTTCCTTTCTGTCTTAATTTGGTTTCCGGGCCAGTGTGTAGCTCCCGTCTTCATGCAGTGTGGTTTTCCTCAACTCAATTTTATTGCTGTTTGATTTCCATAATGTACACCTATGTTAACATGCAAATAGAATTCTGGTTTTAGACAATTCTACCAAATAGCACTTAACCGTTAAAGCTTTTTATTTTTGTTTTTAGACTAGGAAAAACTAAGTTTTAAAATCCAGTCTTGATTTCTGAACTTGATGTCTCAAGGGACAGGCGATGACTTAGTTTCTCTCTCAAGTTTCCCTCATGACTGCATAAATACACTCGTTTGTCTTTTTCTATACTGAATGATAAACACAGTTATTGAAATTGCAAACCTCATTTTTAAATTTTGTTTTAATCTCTTTTCCTCTTCATCTCTAAGCAGCGGTGTTGGAAACATCTGCCTTCAGAGAAGCTGCACGTGTTTTCCAACCACCAGTCTTCCTACATCAGCTGTAGCTTGTGACTGTGCTGTTCATACATGGCCTCTCTTTGATAAGTGTACTAATTAATATCTGAAATTTGAATGAGTAAAGTAACAAGGGAGGGAAGGGGTTCAGTGCCAGAAAAGCTGCTGAACTTATTCAGTCACTCATTTGGGCTTTAGCACAAGAGCTCAGATTTGATCACTTGAGATGCTTAATGCTGCATGGATGGGGCCATGAATCCAAGCGCCAATGCACAGGGTCTAGGCCATGATAACTGTAAGAAAATAATATGGAATTGAGTTAACTGAAGAATGTTTGTCTTATCAAATCACTGTTTTGGATATTCCAGACTATGGAATGTGTCATTTTTAAACCACTTGTACAGAAAAGCTTTTGTTGAGAACTTGCACAGCTGTCCAAGAGGATGTTCGGTTAATCTCTCTCTCTCCAAGGAGAGATCCTTTTCAGGTACTTTTAACTCTAAATATTATTTAACACCGTGTTCTCACTCCTATTGCAAAATATTTTATGTATGAAGGATAATGTGTGTGTTTCATGCACTTTAATTTGCAGAAACTCTCGTGGACCTCTCTAGCTCAAGTCTATGAAACGGTTTTTTTCTTTTCATGTAAAGAAAGATTCATGGTCTTTGAATGTGACACATTAAAACATCTTTGCTCATAAAAGATCTAAAACCTCATCAATTGTGACTTCTTTGCCTAGAAGTGTGATTTCTGAGACTATAATATTTAAATAGCATCGTAAACGTTGAGCTTTCAAAGGTGATCTTTTTTACGTGAATAGGGTTGCTGAGAAGAAGGGGCTTTGAACTACTAAGACGTTCTTGGCAATGACATTGGCTTTCTCACACAGCAGTCACAGTATTTGCAGCCACATGAAGCCTGCTGGGAACCGGAGCCTTCCCCGTGTGCGAATGAGCTTTAAAGTAGAGCTTCTGAACTCAACTCCAGTTTGTTTTTTCTATAATATATTTTACGAGAGAAGCAGTAGTAGATGACTTGATCAGAAAGGATCTCCATATGTGGTGCTAGAAAACAGTAACAAGGATTCTGCTGGTTCAACAATGCAGCGTGTGCTGTTGTTTCCTGAGGTCTGACTGGAGATCCATGACAAGTGGTGTCCCTCAGAGGTCCATACTGGGACCAGAGGAGGCTACAAAGATGATGTTAGGGCTGAGCACCTCTGCTGCTGAATTGCAGACAGCAAACAGGGCGTGTCTGGAATACGTTCATGTGAACAGGTATTCACAGCGAGTTTCTGTGGCTCAGTGCCGTCCTGTCTTGGGGACAGTTCGCTCTCAATAAGGTGCTTTCTTTTGTCATGAGCAGGTTACCATTTCCTCCTTCCTAGAGGCAAATTTCCAGCTTTGCTACTGGATTTCCATTAAATTACATTAAATACTAGGTTTTAAGGTCAAATGTAATTTTAAAGCCTTGAGGCTTCATATTAGGTAAGAGAGGTGAAGTGGGGGTTGTGTGTAACAGCATTCGGTAACTTTTAAAGTGTTCTGGCAGGCTGGTGAGAGGATTCCCCAGATTGCTCTGGGCGATATTTTATTATTGCACACTCCTGAATGGTTTGTAAACCAGAATAGGGAATGGGGAAGCATTAATGAATATTCACGTGTCTTTTACCATAGAAGGTATTCGTCTGCAATCACCTCAGGTTGTATAACCTGACATAAATCTGCAGCACCAGCACTTGGAACTTAGCAGAATATTCATAAGAACTTAATGCTCTTTATCTGAAGAGAGAAAGCTTGTGATGCTGCTCTTTAATGTATTTCCAGGGTATGTTTTTCTATAGCTGATAAGAGAGAGATTGTTGCTGTTGGTAGGAATCTCAGAGATCCCGGTTTGGTCCTGGAATCTCCTGCCTGCATGGAGAACAGATTGTTTTCCTGTCTGTGTGAAATGCCCTGCTGAAAGCATGCAGGAAACGAGAAAAAGGACCTTGGGGTGTTGGTCAGCAGTGGCTGAACACAAGCCAGCAGGTGCTCAGGTGGCCAAGGTGGTCAACAATGTCCAGGCTTGCATCAGGAATGGTGTGGCCAGAAGGAGCAGGGAAGGGATCGTCCCTGAGCTGCACCTCAATCCCATCTTCAACTTTGAGCCCCTCACTCCAAGAAAGACCTTGAGGAGCTGGAGCACATCTGGAGAAGGGAAAGGAGCTAGTGAAGGGTCTGGAGCTCAGGAGTCATGGAAGTGGCTGAAGGACCTGGGGCTGTGTAATCTGGAGAAGAGGAGGCTGAGGGGGAGACCTCATTGCTCTGTGCAGCTCCTGGAGAGGAGTTTGTAGCGAGGTGGGTGCTGGGCTCTTATCCCAAGTAACAAAGGATGGGACAGAAGGAAATGGCCTCAAGTTATGCCAGCGGAGGTTTAGATTATCATATCGTGTCCTGTCCCCTGTCCCCATGCCCTCTCCTGTCCCCCTCTCTCCCCTTTGTCCCTTCTCCCCTCTCTGTCCTCTCTTTCCTCTCTCCCCTCTCCTCTCCTCTCCTGTCCCCTCTCCCCTCTGTTCCCCCATCCCCTCTCACCTCTCCTGTCGCCCTCTCCCCCCTCTGTCCCCTCTTTCCTCTCTCTCCTCTCCGGTCCCCTCTCCCCTCTGTTCCGCCATCCTCTCTCCTCTCTCCTGTCCCCTTCTCCCACCTCTGTCCCCTCTCCGATCGCTGCTGTCCCTGTTGTGGCCGCGCGGGGGCGCCCCTCCCCGCGTTCCCACCGGAGCCGCAGGAAAGACCTCTAAGCTCGTCCAGTCCAACCCCTCAGCCCAACACCCCTCATGCCTAATAAATAATGTCCCAAACTGCCATGGCCACACGATTTTTAAACCTCTCCAAGGAAGGTGACTCCACCACCGCCCTGTGCAGCCTCTTCCAATGCTTTGCTGCTCTTTAGGTAAAGACTAATATCCCTAATATCCAGCCTAAACCTTCTCTGGAGCAACTTGAGGCTGTTCCTTCTCATCCCATCACTTGTTCATTGGGAGACCAGCATCCACCTCACCACAACCTCCTTTCAGGTAGTTGGAGAGAGCAATGAGGTCTCCTCTCAGCCTCCTTTTCTGCAGGCTACACAACCCCAGCTCCCTTAGCTGCTCCTCATAAGGCTTGTGCTCCAGCCTCCTCACCAGCTTCATTCCCTTTCTCCAGACACAAACTTCTCGATGACATCTCCTGATGTCTCTAAAAGAGTTTGAAGTATCCCAGCTCTGCAAATAAAGAAGTCAAGGCAATTGGGTGAGGTGTCTCTACAAGACCAGTAGCAACAGCTACACATAAAACGTAGGAGTGCTAAGAAACAGATTTTTAGCAGATTTTAAGAACCGCTTAATTCTAACACAGCACTAAAAACGTTGAGGCAATATTTTGATTGGTGATTCGATAATTTCTCCCCTCTCAATACCATTGTGGTAGTTGAGCAGCTGAAGTCGGCTGCAGTCAGTGATGCTCTAGTGATCAATTAGGCTTTTCTAGTCTAAATTATAATGAGAGTTGAAATGGTATCAGACACTAAGCAGGGAAACGTGAGATGTGTGGCTCAAGCTCCTAAAAATGCTTGAGGAGAAATGACAAATCCTGCTTAGCTGTTCTGCTCAAAGCTGAGCCGTCAAATAGGTCAGATCCCAAATGCAGACTTGTTTTTTTCAAAAGGAATAAATTTCTCAAAAGAGAAAGTAAAAGCACTCACGATGCAGATAAAGCTGTGACCGTGAAGTTTGCAACCAAATTCCGTAAAGCAGAACAGTGTGAAAATGTGACTTGAAATGTTGATGATGAGGTTACTAGGACTCAACTGGCATTTTGTTTTTCCAAACTGAGTGAAATGATGCTAATGAAGCACTGTTACCCTTAAAAAAAAAAGCTTCCAGTTTTCAGAAGTCATAGGGATTAGGACATAGTTTAAGGAAGAAATTTTGCCCTTTTTAATGGTCTTATTTCTCCATAACTTCAAAGCTGCAGGAACCCCTGAATTTCTGTGGTGTTGCTGAATTTACATCAATTCCAATTAACCATCATCCTACAGCAAGCTTATTAGAACAGAGATCTTTGTGTATAAATATAAAAGATCTTGATGTTCTCCTTGCAAATGATGTGTTTTTGTTGGCAAACTGAAAACTCTGCTGCGCAATTCACTTCTGGGTGAAGAAAGGCCAAACCACGATTCTGTGTCAGCCTCTCGAAGATGTGTAAATTTGTTTTGCGGATGGTTTCAGCTCTGGGTACTTGTGGTTTCTTTCAGAAGTCTAGATCTAAAGTTCAAGCAAATGTTTTCACCACTTCCTGCACACAACCTTGTCTCGATCCCTTCGATACAGCCTTGTTTAGCACCAGTGGGATGGTCTGAGAGCCTGGTGCGTTAGCTCTTGCTGCTGGGCTTGGAGAGGAAAGAGGTTAGCTAAGAAAAGAAGAAGCTTAAAGTAAGCCTGCAAAGTCAGCTCCTGTTGCTCTCGGACCAGTCTAAAGATAACACGGCAATTTCCTTCTTCATTTGAGTGTGTTTAGAAGTGAGCGTCTACCGTGGTGCTTGTGTGTTTGTTAATTGCATATTTAAATGGTACTTGGCAGCACTGCTAGCTCACGGGGATAAGTGGTGTTCTGTAGCTTAAAATCTGGTCTGTAGCATCCCTGCATGAGTGGGCAATGCACTCAAAGGTGTGTTTTTCATCTCTGTGGAAGAAAACTAGGTTTACTTTATATGATGAGCTGAGAGAGTTTGGGCTGTTCAGCCTGGAGAAGAGAAGCCTCTGAGGAGACCTTACAGTGACCTTCCAGTACCTGAAGGGGCTACAAGAACTGGATAGGCTTTGAGATTTCTTCCACCCCAAATAATTCCATGATTCTGTTCCTCATAGAATGGTTTGGGGTTGGAAGAGACCTTAAAGATCTTCCAACTCCAACCCCCCTGCCATGGGCAGTGGCACCTCCCACTGGATCAGGTTGCTCCAAGCCCCATCCAAGTTGGCCTTGAACCCCTCCAGGGATGGGGCAGCCACCACTGCTCAGGGCAACCCGGGCCACACTCATTGTGAAGAATTTCTTCATAACATTTAAGCTATATCTTCTCCCTCCAATCTAAAGCCATTCTCCCTTTTCTGATCATTCCATGCCCTTGTAAAACCCCCTCCCCAGCTTTCCCGCAGCCCCTTTCAGCACTGGAAGTTACTCTACACTCTTCTCCTCTACAGCAGCTCTCCCAGCCTGTCCCCACAGCAGAGGGGCTGCAGCATCACCCTCCTCAACAGCTCCACGTCCTTATACTGGGGCTATATCAAAGAATCACCAGGTTGGAAAAGACCCACTAGATCATCGAGTCAAAACCATTCCCATCAATCGCTAAACCATGTCCCTCAGCAGCTCATACAGCTGTCCCTTAAATCGCTCCAGGGAAGGTGAATCAACCCCTTCCCTGGGCAGCCTCTTCCAATGACCCTTTCTGTGAAATTTTTCCTAATGTCCAGCCTGAAGCTCCCCTGGTGGAGTTTGAAGCCATTCCCTCTCATCCTGTCCCCTGTCATTGGTGGAAAGAGCCCAGCTCCCTCCTCTCCACAACCTCCTTTTAGGTAGTTGTAGAGAGCAATGAGGTTTCCCCTCAGCCTCCTCTTCTCCAGGCTGAACAACCCCAGCTCTCTCAGCTGTTCCTCATAGGGCCTGTTCTCCAACCCCTTCCTCAGCTTCGTTGCTCTTCTCTGGACTCAGTCCAGCCCCTCAACATCCTTCTTGTGGTGAGAGGCCCAGAACTGAACACAGGGCTCGAGGAGTAGCCTCACCAGTGTAATACTGCTCCAAAGGCTCTCCGCCCATGCCCCCATGGGGCTTTTTAGCTCGTGGCTGCCCTGCATGGCCGCAGGTGCCCTCCTCACACACACCATCCCCTCAGGGCCGAGCTGCCCCCCTTCCCCCGCTCCCATTGGCCACCGCGGTCCCAGCTGCGCCGGGTGGGCGGGAGCGGCGGCGCGTTTCCCTCGCTCTGATTGGCTGATAAAATAAAGG
>JAUMJK010001640.1:0-37203 GCA_033558105.1 Coccyzus lansbergi | reverse complement strand
GGGAGAATGGGGTGGGAGGGCCTTAAAATGGGGCTGGGGGGGGGAAAAGTGGGGCTGGGAGGGGTGAAAAGTGGGGCTGGGGGGGGAAAAAGTGGGGCTGAGGGGCTTTAAAATGGGATTGGGGAGTGAAAAGTGGGGCTGGGGGGGGGGTGAGATGGAGCTCTTGGGGGGTTCCAAGTGGGGCTGAGGGGGCTCAAAATGGGGCTGGGGGAGTCTGGGGGGGGCTCAAAGTGGGGCTGGGGGGTGAAATGGAGCTCTTGGGGGGGGCTCAGAGTGGGGCTGGGGGGGAGTCTGGGGGGGCACAAAATGGGGCTGGGGGGGGGGCGCTTGGAGAGGCTCCAAATGGGACTGGGGGGGTAAGAAAATGGGGCTGAGGGGGCCTCAAAATCAGGCTGGGGGGGTCAGAGTGGGTCTGGGGGGGCTCTAAGTGGGGCTGGGGCGTCAGAGTGGGTCTGGAGGGGTCTGGGGGGGTCAGAGTGGGGCTGGAGAGGTCTAGGGGGGCTCTAAGTGGGGCTGGGGGGGCTCAGATGGGGCTAAAGGGGTCTAAGGGGGCTCTAAATGGGGCTGGGGGGGGTCAGAGTGGGGCTGGAGGGGTCTGGGGGGGTCAGAGTGGGGCTGGAGAGGTCTGGGGGGGCTCTAAGTGGGTCTGGGGGGGTCAGAGTAGGGCTGGAGAGGTCTGGGGGGGCTCTAAATGGGGCTGGGGGGGTCAGAGTGGGGCTGGGGGGTCAGAGTGGGGCTGGAGGGGTCTGGGGGGGTCAGAGTGGGGCTGGGGGGGTCAGAGTGGGGCTGGGGGGGTCTGGGGGGGCTCTAAGTGGGGCTGGGGGGGTCAGAGTGGGGCTGGAGGGGTCTGGGGGGGCTCTAAGTGGGGCTGGGGGGGGCTCAGATGGGGCTGGGGGGGGCTGGGGGCGCTCTAAGTGGGGCTGGGGGGGTCAGAGTGGGGCTGGGGGGGCTCAGATGGGGCTGAGGGGCTCAAAGTGGGGCTGGAGGGTGAAATGCAGTGTGGGATCACTCCTGCCCCCCAAAAACTGGGGGGGGGGGGGGAGAGGGCTGGGGACCCCCCCCCAAACCCCCAAAACATGGAAAGGGGGGAGGGGCTGGGGACCCCCCAAAACCTGAGGGGGGGGAACTTGGGGTCCCACCCACTCCTGCCCCTCCCCCCAAGAGGATTTTCTACTTTTTCATGGATTTTTATGGCTTTGAGGGTTTGGTTTTTTTCCAGGGGGAGGGGGAAGGGGGGGTGTGTGGAGATCCCGCTTGCTGACGTCACACCCGGATCGGCCTCTGACGTCATCGGTGTCACCGTCAGCGGGGACCCAACCCTGACGGGAAACTGGGGGCGGGAACTGGGAGGGACTGGGAGCTTCTGGGAAGCACTGGGAGGGACTGGAGGGGTGGGGGGGGGAAGAGGGGAGTGTGTCCCTAAGTTTGACCTGTGCTCAACTGGGGAGAACTGGGAGCTACTGGGAGGGAATGGGAGCAGCCCCTGTGCTGAACTGGAGAGAACTGGGAGGGACTGGGAGCTACTGGGAAGGCTGAAAGCAGCACCTGTGCTGAACTGGGAAGGACTGGGAACAGCACCTGTGCTATACTGGGGAGGACTGGGAGCTACTGGGAGAAGCACCTGTGCTATACTGGGAGGGACTGGGGAGGACTGGGAGCTACTGGAAAAGCTGAAAGCTGCACCTGTGCTGGACTGGGAGGACTGGGACCTGCACCTGTGCTGAACTGGGAGGGACTGGGAACGACTGGGATCTACTGGCAGCAGCCACTGTGCTATACTGGGAGGGACTGGGGAGGACTGGAAGCTACTGGGAGGGCAGAAAGCAGCACCTGTGCTGAACTGGGAAGGACTGGGATCTACTGGGAGCAGCAACTGTGCTGTACTGGGAGGGCAGAAAGCGGCACCTGTGCTGAACTGGGAAGGACTGGGGAGGACTGGGAACAGCACCTGTGCTGAACTGGGAGGGACTGGGATCTACTGGGAGCAGCAACTGTCCTATACTGGGAGAGACTGGGGAGGACTGGGAACAGCACCTGTGCTATACCGGGAAGCACTGGGAGCTGCACCTGTGCTGAACTGGGAGGGACTGGGAAGGACTGGGAGCTACTGGGAGGGCAGAAAGCAGCACCTGTGCTGGACTGGGAGCTACTGGGAGCTGCACCTGTGCTGAACTGGGAGGGACTGGGAACAGCACCTGTGCTGAACTGGGAAGGACTGGCAAGGACTGGGATCTACTGGGAGCAGCATCTGTGCTATACTGGGAGGGACTGGGGAGGACTGGGAGTTACTGGGAAAGCAGAAAGCAGCACCTGTGCTGAACTGGGAGGACTGGGAGCTGCACCTGTGCTATACTGGGAGGGACTAGGGTGGACTGGGAGATACTGGGAGGGCAGAAAGCAGCACCTGTGCGGGACTGGGAACGACTGGGATCTACTGGGAGCAGCAACTGTCCTATACTGGGAGGGACTGGGGAAGACTGGAAGCTACTGGGAGGACTGGGAGCTGCACCTGTGCTATACTGGGAGGGACTGGGGAGGACTGGGAGCTACTGGGAGGGCGGAAAGCGGCACTTCTGCTGAACTGGGAGGGACTGGGAGCAGCACCTGAGCTGAACTGAGGACTGGAAGCTACTGGGGAAGACTGTGAACAGCACCTGTGCTGAACTGGGAGGGACTGGGGATGACTGGGAACAGCACCTGTGCTGAACTGGGAGGGACTGGGGATGACTGGGAGTAGCACCTGAGCTATGCCGGGAAGCACTGGGAGCAGCACCTGTGCTGAACTGGGAGGGACTGGGAGCTGCACCTGTGCTGAACTGGGAGCGACCTGTGGCCTGACCTGGGAGCGAGAGGGTGTGTCTGGGAGCGGCTCCTGGAGTGAACTGGGAGCCACTGGGAGGGGCCTCGAGCTCCACCTGGAAGGAACTGGGAGAAGGGGCAGAGGCGGCAGCAGCGCCTGAGGGCACTGGGAGCTGCACCCGAGGGTAATGAACTGGGAGGACTGGGAGAACTGGGAGCTGCAGCCAGGGGGAAGTGGGGCAATTAGGAACTGCAGCCTGGGGGAAACTGGGAGAACTGGGAACTACACCTGAAGGGAAATGGGGGAACTGGGAGTTGAAGCCGGAGAGCTGGGATCTGAAGCCAGAGGGAACTGGGAGAAGTGTGAGCTGCACTTGAGGGGAACTGGGAGAACTGGGAGCTGCACCTGAGGGGAACTGGGAGAACTGGGATTTGAAGCTGGAGGGAACTGGGAGAAATAGGATCTGAAGTCGGAGGGAACTAGGAGAACTGGGATCTGAAGCTGGAGGGAACTGGGAGAACTGGGAGAACTGGGAGCTGCACCTGAGGGGAACTGGGAGAACTGGGATTTGAAGCTGGAGGGAACTGGGAGAAATAGGATCTGAAGTCAGAGGGAACTAGGAGAATTGGGAGCTGCACTTGAGGGGAACTGGGAGAACTGGGATCTGAAGCTGGAGGGAACTGGGAGAACTGGGAGCTGCAGCCAGGGGCAACGGGGAGAACTGGGAGCTACACCTGAGGGGAACTGGGATCTGCAGCCAGAAGCAACTGGGAGAAGTGGGAACTGCACTTGAGGGGAACTGGGAGAACTGGGAGCTACACCTGGAGACAACTGGGAGAACTGGGAGAATTGGGAGTTGCAGCCAGAGGGAAGTAGAACTGGGAACTAGACCTGAGGTGAACTGGGAGAATTGGGAGCTGCACCTGAGAGGAAGTGGGAGAACTGGGAACTGCACTTGAGGGGAACTGGGAGAAGTGGGAGCTGCAGCCAGAGGGAAGTGGGAGAACTAGGAGCTACACCGGAGGGTAACTGGGAGAAGTGGGAGCTGCACTTGAGGGGAACTGGGAGAAGTGGGAGCTGCACTTGAGGGGAACTGGGAGAACTGAGAGGTACACCTGGAGGGGAAATGGGAGAACTGGGAGAACCGAGAGGTACACCTGGAGGGAACTGGGAGAACTGGGAACTACAGCCAGAGGGAACTGGGAGAATTGGCAGTTGAAGCCTGAGGGAACTGGGAGCTGCAGCTCGAGGCAATTGGGAGAAGTGGGAGCTGAAGCCAGAGGGAACTGGGAGAACTGAGAGCTGCATCTGAGGTGAACTGGGAGAAGTGTGAGCTACACCTTAGGGGAACTGGGAGAACTGGGAGCTGCAGCCAGAGGGAACTGGGAGAACTGAGAGCTGCATCTGAGGGGAACTGGGAGACCTGGGAGCTGCACCTGAGGTGAACTGGGAGAACTGGGAACTACAGCCAGAGGGAACTGGGAGAACTGGGAGAAGTGTGAGCTACACCTTAGGGGAACTGGAAGCTGCAGCCAGGGGGGAACAGGGAATTGGCAGTTGAAGCCAGCGGGAACTGGGAGAACTGGGGCCCTTTTCCACTTTTGGGGCTGTGTCTGATTTTTAGGATTCTATATGATTCTGTATAATCTCTATGATTTTAGGGTTCGGTGTGATTTTAGGATTCTACGTGATTTTTAGGGCTCTGTCTGATTTGGGGGTTTCTGTCTGATTTTTGGGTTTCTGTCTGATTGATTTCTGGGTTTCTGTCTGATTTCCCAGTCTCTGCCCAGTGTTCGAGGCTCCCTCTGATTTTGGGGTCCCCTCTCCTCTCCCCCTCAGGTGATGCCTGTCCCTGTGGCCTCGTGGCGGCTGCTGCTGCTGCTGCCTCTGGCTCTGTGGCTGCTGCTGCTGGTTCCCCCTCGTTTCCCTTCGACTCCGCGAGTGCCCGAGTCGCCCTCGACGCCCGATCCCGGCTCCTCCGTCACCCACTCGGTGCCCCCGACGCGCGCAGGGGGCGCGAGTGCCCCCACCTCCGCGGAGGCCGCCTCGACGCGGCACCCCCTGCGCCCCCCTTACCCCCATCCCTACCGCTTCCTCCTCAACCAGCCCCACAAGTGCCGCGGCCGCTCGCCCTTCCTGGTGCTGCTGGTGGTGTCGGAGCCGCGCGACTTGGCCGCCCGCGACGCCATCCGGGCCACCTGGGGCAACGAGAGCTCGGTGCCCGGCGTCGACGTGGTGCGGCTCTTCCTCCTGGGCGTCCCCAGGACCTTCGCGCGGGAGCTGCAGCCGCAGCTGGAGGAGGAGAGCGAGCGGCACGGGGACCTCATCCAGCAGGACTTCTTGGACACCTACAACAACCTGACGCTCAAGACGCTGATGGGGCTGCGGTGGGTCAGCTCCTTCTGCCCCGACGCCGCCTACGTGGTCAAGGCCGACAGCGACGTCTTCCTCAACTTGGCCTTCTTGGCCAAGCGCATCCTGCGGCCGCCGCTCAAGACGGACTTCACGACGGGTTATATCTACCGGGGGACGGGGCCCATTCGGCGTCGCGGCTCCAAGTGGTTCGTGCCGCGCGAGCTCTACCCCGAGGCCGTCTACCCGCCCTACTGCGGCGGCCCCGGCTACGTCCTCTCGGGGGATTTGGCCGCCAAAGTGGCCGCGGTGGCTCGGCGCGTGCCTCTCATCAACATGGAGGACGCCTACGTGGGGCTGTGCCTCAGGGCCTTGGGCGTCGGCGTCAGCCGCAGCCCTCACGGGGCCTTCCTCATGGGCCGCGTGGCCTACGAGGCCTGTCGCTTCGACCGACTCGTCATGGTCCATCATTACTCGCCCGCGGAGATGAGGCAGCTCTGGCCGCGTTTCCAGCGCGAGAGGCAATCGTGTCGCCATTAGCCAAACCCCAGGGCCATTAGCCACCCTCGTCCCACTGTTAACCGCTCCCCCCACGGGATATTTAATAATATATATTAAAATATTAATAATTAAACGTTAAATATTTTTAAAAGGGGCGTTTCTGGTGAAAAGTTCTTCAGAGAATCACGGAATCGGCAGGTTGGAAGAGACCCAGAGGATCATGGAGTCCAACCATTCCTGTCAAATATTAACCCGTGTCCCTCAGCACCTCATCCACCCGTCCCTTCAACCCTCCAGGGAAGGGGACTCAACCCCCATCCCTCTTCCAGCACCTTTTCCAGGAAGAATTTTTCCCTCGTGTCCATCGTGAGCCTCCCCTGGTGGAGCTTGAGGCCATTCCCTCTGGCCTGTCCCCTGGCCCTTGGCACAAGAGCTCAGCTCCCTCCTCTCCACGAGCTCCTTGCAGGGAGAGAGCAATGAGGTCTCCCCTCAGGCTCCTCCTCTCCAGGCTGAGCCCCCCCAGCTCTCTCAGCCGCTCTCTCTTCTTCTCCAGCCCCTTCCCAGCTTCCTTGCTCTTCTCTGCACTCGCTCCACAGCCTCAACATCCTTCTTGGATCCAAACTGAATCTAGAATTCAAGGTCAGGTCTCACCAGAGGGAGAAGAACCTCCCTGGCTCCTTTAGGAGCTTCTAGGACCCTTCTCACACCCCCAGGAACCCTCTAGAGCCTCCTGGAACCCTTTAGGGCCTTCTAGGCCCTGCTGGCCACACCGTGGCTGCTCCAAGCCAAGCTGCCCTTGAACTTCTTGGCCTTCTTGGCCACCTGGTTGGTTCCTCTTCCCCCAACCCCCCCAGGGCCTTCTCCTCCAGGTAGCTTTCTAGGCAGTTTTTAGTGGGCAAAGGGCTGGTTTGGTGTGAAGAGAGCTCACTGTGTTGAGAAAAGGCGGTTTTAGGGAGCAAAGGGCTGGGTTTGGTGAGCAAAGGGCTGGTTCGGGTGAGAAAAGGTGTTTTTAGTGTGAATGGGGCTGGTTTTGGGGAAAAAAAAAAAGGGCTCGTTTGGTTGAGAAAAGGAGTGATTTTGGAGTGAAAAGCGCTGGTTTGAGTGAGAAAAGGCGTTTTTAGTGTGAATAGGGTTGGTTTTGTTAGAAAAAGGGCTGGGTTGGGAGGGAAAAGGGCTCCTTTGGGTGAGAAAAGGGCTGGTTTGAGTGAGAAAAGGGCTGGTTTGGGAGAGAAAAGGTGTTTTTAGTGTTAAAAGGGCTGATTAAAGTGAGAAAAGTTGCGTGTTTGGCAAGAAAGAGGTGATTTTGGTGAGAAAACAGCCGGTTTGGGAGAGAAAATGGCTGCTTTTGTTGGAAAATGGGCTCATTGTGTTGAGAAAAGGTGTTTTTGGGGAGAAAAGGGCTGGTTTTGTTGGAAAATGGGCTCACTGTGTTGAGAAAAGGTGTTTTTTTGGGAGAAAAGGGCTGGTTTTGGTGCGAAATCAGCCGGTTTGGGTGCGAAATCACCTGGATTCGGTGAGCAAATGCGTTTTTGGTGCCAAAATGGCCGATTTTGTTGAGCAAAGGCTCCTTTTGAGGGAAAAGGCTCACTCACTCAGCTCTCCAGGCGGCTCCTTGGGTTCAGGGCTGGAATGTTTGAGCAGAGGAGGAGGAGGAGGATGAGGAGCAGCTGGTGCCGCCGCTCGGCAAACACGGCTCCACCTTTATCCGCAGAGGCGGCTAAACCAACCCAAGATGGAGTCTGACGCAGGTTCGGGCCCCGGGGAATCCCCACAGGGCTTCCAGGTTCCTCCTAGGCCGAGATTCCAACCCTCCGGCTACTCAGAACGATGGTTTCGTAGCCACCGGTGCCACCAAACCCCTCGGGATCCCTTTCGCCTCACGCTCAGGGCGAATAAAATGAGGGATTCGCCCCCCCCCGGGGAAGGCCGAGAGGGGGCGAGTTCCGTGTTTATTTTTTTTTCTTTTGCCTACATGGACGCCGACGACTCCCCTCCCGACTTTCCCCGGAAAATAAAATCTTTTCACGTATAAAACAAACCAAAAAAAAAAAAAAAAATCCAAACCCACGTTCAAGGCGTTAAAATACAGCGAAAAGCTCCAACTCACTCCACGAAGCGTTAAACGAGAGGGGAGAGAGAGGGGGAAGGAGGGAGCGGATGCTCTCGGATCCCGGCGGATCCGAGAGGCCTCGGAAAGTGTCGAAACGGAAGGGGAAGGAGAGCAGGAATTGTGGGAATTTTCACCTAAAAACCACGACCCTTCCTATGCAGAGAGAGGGACCAGGCCCCGACGCCTCCCCCCCAACCTCTCGGGGTTACGGTGACGGCCAAAACACAGCTATTATGGGATGGAGGGACTGGAAAACTCATCGGTAACATGAAAGTGGGGATCGGGGGACCCATCCCGACACGGAGGGGGCGGCTTTATCTGTACTGGTAGCTCAGGCTGTGGTCGTTGCGGCCGTAACCGCCTGGCGAGGCCTGGTAGGAGCTGGGGCCGCTGTAGTTCTGGCCCGAGCCGGGGGAGTTGTAGTTGGATTGGGAGTTGTAGCCGCCTGCGGAGAGAGGGAGGAGAAGAGGTTAGGAGAGGGAACGGGGTTTGGATCCCGGCACAGGACCCGTGTGACAAGGGAATGAGGCCTGGAGAGGATTTAGCTCCGAGGGAAGGAGGCCCTGAGAAAACGAGGTCCAGAAAGGATTCGGCTCTGAGGGAACGAGGCCCAGAGAGGATTGGGCTCTGAGGGAACGAGGCCCAGAGAGGATTTGGCTAAGAGGGAACAAGGCCCTGAGGGAACCAGGCCCAGAGAGGATTCAGCTCCGAGGGAACAAGGCCCAGAGAGGATTCAGCTCTGAGGGAACAAGGTCTGGATAGGATTCAGTTTTGAGGGAAGGAGGCCCTGAGAGGATTCAGCTCTGAGGGAACAGGGCTCAGGGAGAATTCAGCTCCGAGAGAATGAGGTCTGAAGAGGATTTGGCTAAGAGGGAACGAGGTCCAGAGAGGATTTGGTTCTGAGGGAACGAAGCTCAGGGACGATTTGGCTCCGAGGGAATGAGGTCTGGAGAGGATTCGGCTCCAAGGGAATGAGGCCCAGAGAGGATTTGTCTAAGAGGGACCGAGGCCCCGAAGGAATGAGGTCCAGAGAGGATTCGGCTCTGAGGGAACTAGGCCCAGAGAGGATTGGGCTCTGAGGGAATGAGGCCCGGAGAGGATTTGACTCCGAGGGAATGAGGCCCAGAGAGGATTCGGCTCTGAGGGAATGAGGCCCGGAGAGGATTTGGCTCTGAGGGAACAAGGCCTGTAGAGGATTCATCTCCCCAGAGAGGATTCAGCTCTGAGGGAACGAGACCCAGAGAGGATTCAGCTCCCTGGAGAAGATTCTGCTATGAGTGAACAAGGCTCAGAGAGGATTTAGCTCCGAGGGAAAGAGGCCCCTAGGGAACGAGGTCCAGAGAGGATTTGGCTCTGAGGGAATGAGGCCTGGAAAGGATTCGGCTCCAAGGGAACGAGGCTCCGAGGGAATGAGGCCCGGAGAGGATTCGGCTCTGAGGGAACGAGGCTCAGGGAGGATTTGGCTCTGAGGGAATGAGGTCTGGAGAGGATTTGGCTCTGAGGGAATGAGGTCTGGAGAGGATTTGGCTCTGAGAGAATGAGGCCCAGAGAGGATTCGGCTAAGAGGGAACGAGGCCCTGAGGGAACGAGGTCCAGAGGGGATTCAGCTCCAAGGGAACGAGGCCCAGAGAGAATTCTGCTTTGAAGGAATGAGGCCTGGAGAGGATTTGGTCCCGAGAGGATTCAGCTCCAAGGGAACTAGGCCCCAAGGGAAAAAGGGTCAGAGAGGGTTCAGCTAAGAGGGAATGAGGCCCCAAGGGAACAAGGCCCAGACAGGATTTGGCTCCCAGAGACTATTCAGCTCCAAGGGAACAAGGCCCAGAGAGATTTGGCTAAGAGGGAAGGAGGCCTGGAGGGAACGAGGCCCAGAGAGGATTCAGCTGCGTGGAGAGGATTCAGCTCTGAGGGAACAAGGCCTGGAGAGGATTTAGCTCTGAGGGAGTGAGGCCTGGAGAGGATTTAGCTCTGAGGGAATGAGGCTCAGAGAGGATTCAGCTCTGAGGGAACGAGGCCTGGAGAGGATTTGGCTCCCCAGAGAGGGTTCGGCTCCGAGGGAAGGAGGCCCAGAGAGGATTCGGCTCCGAGGGAAGGAAGCCCAGAGAGGATTCGGCTCATACTGACCTTGCTTACCTTGGTAGGAGGAGCCGCCGGAGCCGCCCCCATAGCCACCGCCGTGGGAGCCGGAGTTGTAGGAGGAGCCACTGGAGTAGTTGTTGCCACCGCGACCACTGTTGCCGCCATAACCTGGAAAGGAAGAGATCATGGAGCTGCTGGAGGGGTTGGAGGTTCTCCAGAGGGACGGGAGCTGCTTGGATCCATGGGCTGAGAGCAAAGGGGATGAGGTTGGAGCAGGAACTTGGGTCCCAACAACCCTGAGCAGCTCCAGCCCAGGAGAAGTCTGGCTGGAAAGGGCCTGGAGGAGAAGGCCCTGGGGGGGAGTTGGGTGAAGAGGAGCCAACCAGGTGGCCAAGAAAGCCAAGAAGGCTAAGAACATCTTGGCTTGGAGCAGCCACGGTGTGGCCAGCAGGGCCTAGAAGGCCCTAAAGGGTCCCAGGAGGCTCTAGAGGGTTCCTGGGGGTCCGAGAAGGGTCCTAGAAGTTCCTAAAGGAGTCTCAGGGGTCTCAAGAGGGTTCCTGAGCGTCCAAGAAAGGTTCTGAAAGTTCCCAAAGGAGTCCCAGGAAGCTCTAGAAGTTTCTAGAGGTGCTGAGGGCCACGGGTCAGTGATTGATGGGGATGGTTGGGCTCCCAACCCCCCAAGTTTCCACTGGTCTCCCCACAGCAGCGACGCCGACACTCACTGAATTTGCTCTCGTAGTTGTAATCGGACCCTCCTCCACCTCCTCCTCCTCCTCCGGGCGAGTTGTAGGAGTTGGAGTAGGAGTTGTAGCCCCCTTGGCCGCCGTGGTTGTAGCCCTTCTGCTTGCCGGGGCCGTAGTTGCCGTATTGGTTCTGGCTGTAGGGCTGCTGCTGCTGCTGGCCCTGGTGGGCCTGGTAGCCCGAGCCGTAGGCCCCTTTCTGCTGCCCCCCGTGCTGCTGCTTCTTGCCGCCGTGTTTAGGCCCCGAGGAGCCGTAGTTGTCGCCGCCGCCGCCGCCGCCCTGGTAGTACGAACCGTAGCCGGAGCCCGAGCCCGAGCTGGAGTGGCCTCCGTTGCTGTAGAACTGGCCTGAGGAGAGAGGAAAAGCCATCAGGATGGAGCATACCGAGCGATGGGAGAGGCCGCGGGTCGCTCCGAGGCTCTTGCGAGAGCTGAAAACGCATGTTTGGAATGAGGAAGTCGAGGTTGAGTCGCTCTGAGGTTCAAAGTAAAACACTGAGAGGTGGAAAAGTGTGTTTGGAAGGAGGAGGTTGAGGCTGAGTCGCTCTGAGGCTCAAAAAACGCTGTGAGAGGTGGAAAAATGTGTTTGGAAGGAGGAGGTTGAGGCTGAGTCGCTCTGAGGCTCAAAAAATGCTGCGAGAGGTGTAAAAGTGTGTTTGGAAAGAGGACGTTGAGGCTGACTTGCTCTGAGGCTCAAAAGACGCTGTGAGAGGTGGAAAAGTGTGTTTGGAAGGAGGAGGTTGAGGCTGAGTTGCTCTGAGGCTCAAAAAACGCTGTGAGAGGTGGAAAAGTGTGTTTGGAAAGAGGAGGTTGAGGCTGAGTCGCTCTGAGGCTCAAAAGACGCTGTGAGAGGTGGAAAAGTGTGTTTGGAAGGAGGAGGTTGAGGCTGAGTCGCTCTGAGGCTCAAAAAACTCCATGAGAGGTGGGAAAGTGTGTTTGGAACGAGGAGGTTGAGGTCGCAGTGTGTCCTCGACAGGAAATCCGGGATGTGACTCCCAGCAGATCCTTCAGAGGGATTTAAGGAGCCAGGAGGGTTCAAGGTTTAGGTGATTCGAGGCTTTCTAGGCCGGAATCAAGCAAAGGAGGCAAAACAGTGACTCTCCTGCTATCGTCTTCCACAATTCCGTGGGAAAACACCCAGATGAAGGTGAATCCTGGCTCTCGAAGGCTCACCCTGGCTCTTCCCAAGCCTCATCCAGGCTCTCTGAGGCTCATCCCGGCTCTTTGAGGCTCAACCCGGGTCTTCCCAAGCCTCATCCTGGCTCTCCAAGCCTCATCCCGACTCTCTGAGGCTCATCCCGGCTCTTTGAGGCTCAACCCGGCTCTTCCCAAGCCTCATCCAGGCTCTCTGAGGCTCATCCTGGCTCTTCCCAAGCCTCATCCTGGCTCTCCAAGGCTCATCCTGGTTCTTCCCAAGCCTCAACCTGGTTCTCCGAGGCTCATCCCAACTCTCCAAGGCTCCTCACTCACCTCTTGCCCCTCGTTGAGGCAATTCAAGGCTTTCTAGGCCAGACTCTTTCCCCTCTTCTGCGGTTTGGGACCCATTTGTGCTTCCAGGATGAAATCCCTCTCCGACCCAGAAGGCCACGGACACAGGGAAATGTTTCTCGGCTCCAGCCCCTCCCGAGGAATCCGAGGATTCGGCCTCGAGCCCAACTGACACTGTGGAAACTCCAGCTGGAGTCATTCAAACCTGTTTTTTCCCCCTAAGGAATTCAGGTTTGGCACCAGCCCAGGAGGGTTGAAGGCTCTGACGTCACATTGTGGCCAACGAAGAGCTCAGGAATCATCCCGGGATGGTCTGGGAATCATTTGGGACAGGATCACGCGTGGCTAACGAGTCGTTATCCCCACAACCAGAGATTAATCCATAAACTCAGGAATTCTCAGCCGCTCTGACGTATCCACCAAAGCCTCGGAGCAGGTTTGAGGCCTCCTGCCTCCAAGGTTTTCCCCTCAGGGTGTTGTTGAGGGCTTCGGCCTCCCTGCCTGCAGCCACGAGGATTTCTTGGGATGAATTCCTGCTCGTTTAGCTCTTCCCCCACCGCTCCAAGCCCCGAGGGGGGAAGAATCTCATTCCTGGAAGGAGGAATCTCATCGGTGGCCACGGAGATCGCTCCCACACGGATCCAACAGCCAGAGAGGCGCGAGAGCCATCAACCCAGCCTCAGAATTCCAGCCCCGGCTCCGACGCTCGTGGCTCCGAGCCCTTCAGGGAGCTGAGATGTGGCAGTTCCGGCTGCTGCTCGGGGCTTAAACCCAATTTCGAGAGCACCAGGGAGGGTTTTCCAGGGATCCTCCTCCCGCTCCATGTGAATTCCAGGCCGATCGGCTCCCGAGAAAGTTTTCCCGAGGCCTCCTGCCTCCAAGCTTTTCTCCTCGTTGAGTTCCTTTTCCTCACGGGAAGCGCCAGGGCGAGAAATTCGGGAAAACCAAGGAGCCCAGGCCTGGAATCCTGACCCGAGAATGGTGCAGGAGGCTTCCCACTCCCCCTTTTTCCCCTGAAATTCAACCCCTGGAGCCTCCGGGTGTTCCCACTCGGCTCCCCCGTTCCCAGTTGGACGGTGACGTCAACCCTCAGCCCTCCTCCTCCTCCCGGATGGTTTATTGGATCGGGATGAGTTGTGTGATTACAAAGAAAACCTCGGGAAGCGCTCGGGCTCCCTCGGGCCTGGTTACAGAAGGTGGAGATGCTGCTCCAGGCCCCGTGATTCGGCAGAGAAATCAAAGCGTTTCGCATGCTCGATGGAGTCGGGATGTTGGGACACGGATCCCACCCTCCCTCTCGCTTGGGGTTTATTAAAAGGCTCATTTTTTTTTTTTTTATACAAAAGCAGCTGCGGATTTAAGACAAACGTCGCTTAAAACACTTTAAAAATGGAACAAGGCTTTCCGTAAAAAGCAAGGCCGGGGCCTGGCGCTGAGCGGAGCACGAAATAAAATAAAATAAAATAAAACCAGGTTTTTCGGCTCCGGAGAAGGCCCCAAAGTTCCTTGAAGGCCCCAAGGACGCGGCGCGGACGCTCGGGGGGGTTGGAGTTGGAGGAAAATGGAGGAAAAAGCTCTTTTTTTTTTTTTTGGTTTGGTTTTTTGGGGGCGCGAGGCTGCTCTAGGAGGAGCCGAAATCATGAAAGGCGAAGCGGTCTGTGAGAAAGTCACCTACAGAAGGGGGAGACAGAGCAGAGAAGAAGAATTAGAATCCATCGGAAGCTGGCGAAGCCGCCACCGAGCCTCCCGGTTTGGTGCTTTTTTTTTTTTGGATCAATCTCTCTCTCTCGCTCTCTCTCTCTCTCTCTGCTCCTGTCGCCCCCCTTGCAGCTGCTCCTCACGACCCGGGGGGGGTTCCCACTCTCAGGGCGCTAACGGGAAGGGGTTTGCTAACGAGCCGCGTGGGGGGGAAAGGGGAAAACGAGCGCGAGGAAAGATGGAAATGGACTTACTGTAGCCGGCGGTGGCTGAATTGCCTCCGTAGCCGTAGCTGCCGTAGCCGGCGCCTGCGTCGGGAGAGAAAAGCATCGATAAATGGGATGGAATCGCGTTCACGCCTCGTTGGGAGAGGAATGGATCAAAGGGGTTGGGATCGCGTCCAGGCCTCGTGGGGAGAGAAATGGATCAATAAATGGGATGGGATCGCGTTCAGGACTCGTGGGGAGAGAAATGGATCGATCAAAGGGGTTGGGATCGAGTCCAGGCCTCGTGGGGAGAGGAATGGATCAATCAAAGGGGTTGGGATTGTGTCCAGGCCTCATGGGGAGAGAAATGGATCAATCAAAGGGGATGGGATCATGTCCAGGCCTCGTGGGGAGAGAAATGGATCAATAAAAGGGGATGGGATCATGTCCAGGCCTCGTGGGGAGAGAAATGGATCAATCTAAGGGGTTGGGATTGAGTCCAGGCCTCGTTGGGAGAGGAATGGATCAATCAAAGGGGTTGGGATCGCGTCCAGGCCTCGTGGGGAGAGAAATGGATCAATCAAAGGGGATGGGATCATGTCCAGGCCTCGTGGGGAGAGAAATGGATCAATCAAAGGGGTTGGGATCGAGTCCAGGCCTCGTGGGGAGAGAAATGGATGAATAAATGGGATGGGATCGTGTCCAGGCCTCATGGGGAGAGAAATGGATCAATCAAAGGGGTTGGGATTGAGTCCAGGCCTCGTGGGGAGAGAAATGGATCAATAAATGGGATGGGATCGCGTTCAGGCCTCGTGGGGAGAGAAACAGATCAATCAAAGGGGTTGGGATCACGTCCAGGCCTCGTGGGGAGAGGAATGGATCAATCAAAGGGGATGGGATCATGTCCAGGCCTCGTGGGGAGAGAAATGGATCAATCAAAGGGGTTGGGATCGTGTCCAGGCCTCGTGGGGAGAGAAATGGATGAATAAATGGGATGGGATCGTGTCCAGGCCTCGTGGGGAGAGAAATGGATCAATCAAAGGGGTTGGGATCACGTCCAGGCCTCGTGGGGAGAGAAATGGATCAATAAATGGGATGGGATCGTGTCCAGGCCTCGTGGGGAGAGAAATGGATGAATAAATGGGATGGGATCGTGTCCAGGCCTCGTGGGGAGAGAAATGGATCAATCAAAGGCGTTGGGATCACGTCCAGGCCTCGTGGGGAGAGAAATGGATCAATAAATGGGATGGGATCGCGTCCAGGCCTCGTGGGGAGAGAAATGGATCAATCAAAGGGGTTGGGATCACGTCCAGGCCTCGTGGGGAGAGGAATGGATCAATCAAAGGGGATGGGATCATGTCCAGGCCTCGTGGGGAGAGAAATGGATGAATAAATGGGATGGGATCGTGTCCAGGCCTCGTGGGGAGAGAAATGGATCAATCAAAGGGGATGGGATCACATCCAGGCCTCATGGGGAGAGAAACGGATCAATAAATGGGATGGGATCGCGTCCAGGCCTTGTTGTTGGGAGTTTGGGATTTATTGTGAGGTGGGAAGAGGGAGGTTGGGGAATGTCCTCACCTTGATTCATGTAGCCCCCGTGGTTTCCACCGTAGCCCCCTCGGCCTCTCCCGCGCCCTCGGAGGTTGCCGCCTCGGCCGCCGCGGCCACCGCGGATGTTGGGGGGAGGAGGGACCTCGTTGTGCATGGGGCCACCCATCCCGAAGCCCGGGTTGTGCTGCTGTGGGATAAACCAGAGAGAGTTCCCGCTCTGAGCCCAGTGACTGCAAACAGATCCTGTTTTCCCCACGTGGGGAGTCCTTCTCTCTCCCAAAACGGGATCAGAAGCACAGGGGAGGTTCCGATTCCGCCCCCTGAGTCGTGGAATTAGAATCACGGAATCAGAGAATCAGCAGGTTGGAAGAGACCCAAGTGGATCATGGAGTCCAACCATCCCCATCAATCACTGACACGTGTCCCTCAGCACCTCGTCCCCCCATCCCTTAAACCCTCCAGGGAAGGTTCCAGAGCCTCAACACCCTTCTGGTGGGAAGGGGGCCCATGACTGACCTCAGGATTTGAGGGTTGGTTTCATCAGAGAAGAACCTCCCTGGCTCCTTTAGGAGCTTCTAGGACCCTTCTCAGACCCCCAGGAACACTCTAGAGCCTCCTGGGACCCTTTAGGGCCTTCTAGGCCCTGCTGGCCACACCGTGGCTGCTCCAAGCCAAGATGTTCTTAGCCTTCTTGGCTTTCTTGGCCACCTGGTTGGCTCCTCTTCACCCAACTCCCCCCCAGGCCCTTCTCCTCCAGACCCTTTCCAGCCAGACTTCTCCTGGGCTGGAGCTGCTCAGGGTTGTTGGGCCCCAAGTTCCTGCTCCAACCTCAGCCCCTTTGCTCTCACAGCCCATGGATCCAAGAAGCTCCCATCCTTCTGGAGAACCTCCAACCCCTCCAGCAGCTCCAACCCAGCTCCGGGTCACCCCCAAACTCTCTCCGGGTGCCCTCGAGGCCTTCATCCAGCTCATTGATGAAGACACTGAGCAGGACCCAGCACTGAGCCCTGAGGACACTGCTTGGAGCCTCCAGCTGGAGTTCAGTCCATCTCCCACCCCCCAAGCCGCAGAATTCGGGGTTCACTCACTTTCACAGGGAACTTGGGGCCGCCCCGCGCGGGCACTGGAGCCCTTTTCTTCTTGTTTTGCTCGATGGGAACCGGAGCGTCTGGAAACAACTTCTCCAGCGCGGCCAGTGCCGCGTAGGCCTTGGCCACCTTCTTGTTGGATCCGGCTCCTTGGAATTTCTGGCCGTCCACCTCCACCTTAAGGAAGGGAACAAAACCCTTTGGGTAAGCGGGAAAGGGAATTTGGAGACTTGGATGAGGTTTGAGGCCTGTGAAAACAATCCTGGAAGGTCTGTTCCCCTCTCGAAGCTTTTCCCCGATGGATTTGGATCCAGGTCGAGGCTCCTCACCTCCATGACGAAGCGTTTGTCGTGGCTGCCGCCTGTCTCAGAGATCAACTCGTACTTCAGCCCCCGGCGCTTCTCGTTCAGCTCCATCACGGGGTTCTTGCCGTGCTTGGTCAGGATTGGGCCCTGCTGCTTCACGTTCTGGAAGAGGAGACGGAAATTCCAAGATTGAGGGAAGGAAGAACTGGGAAAGGCTCTAAAGTTGCTCCCCAACAACCCGGAAAGGGCCTAAAGTTGCTCCCCAAACAGGCCCTGAGGGGGAAAGAACCCGGAAAGGCCCTAAAGTTGCTCCCGAAGAACCTGTAAAGGCACTAAAGTTGCTCCTCAAACAGGCCCTGAGGGGGAAAGAACCTGTAAAGGCCCTAAAGTCGCTCTCCAAGAACCTGGAAAGGACCTAAAGTCGCTCCCCAAACAGGCCCTGAAGGGGAAAAAACCTGTAAAGGACCTAAAGTCACTCCCCAAGAACTTGGAAAGGCTCTAAAGTCGCTCCCCAAGAACCTGTAAAGGGCCTAAAGTTGCTCCCCAAGAACCAATAAAGGGCCTAAAGTTGCTCCCCAAACAGGCCCTGGGGAGAAAGAACCTGTGAAAGTCCTGAAGTCGCTCCCCAGGAACCTGTGAAGGCCCTAAAGTCACTCCCCAAACAGGTCCTGAGGGAAAAAGAACCCAGAAAGGCCCTAAAGTTGCCCCTCAAGAACCTGTAAAGGGCCTAAAGTTGCTCCCCAAACAGGCCCTGATGGGGAAAGAACCCGTAAAAGACCTAAAGTCGCTCCCCAAGAACCTGTAAAGGGCCTAAAGTCACTCCCCAAACAGGCCCTGAGGGGTAAAGAACCCGGAAAGGGCCTAAAGTTGCTTCCCAAGAACCTGTAAAGGGCCTAAAGTTGCTCCCCAGGAACCTGTAAAGGCCCTAAAGTCGCTCCCCAAACAGGTCCTGAGGGGGAAAGAACCCGGAAAGGGCCTAAAGTCGCTCCCCAAGAAGCTGGAAAGGGCCTAAAGTTGCTCCCCACACAGGCCCTGAGGGGGAAAGAAGCCATAAAGGCCCTAAAGTCGCTCCCCAAGAACCTGGAAAGGGCCTAAAGTCACTCCCCAAGAACCTGTGAAGGGCCTAAAGTCACTCCCCAAACAGGCCCTGAGGGGGGAAAGAACCTATAAAGGGCCTAAAGTCACACCCCAAGAACCAGGAAAGGGCCTAAAGTTGCTCCTCAAGAACCCGGAAAGGGTCTAAAGTCACTCCCCAAGAACCTGTGAAGGGCCTAAAGTCGCTCCCCAAACAGGTCCTGAGGGGGAAAGAACCCGGAAAGGCTCTCAAGTCGCTCCCCAAGAACCTGTGAAGGCCCTAAAGTCGCTCCCCAGGAACCTGTGAAGGCCCTAAAGTCACTCCCCAAACAGGCCCTGAGGGAGAAAGAACCTGTAAAGGGCCTTAAGTCACTCCCCAAGAACCTCTAAAGGACCTAAAGTCGCTCCCCAAACAGGCCCTGAGGGGGAAAGAACCCATAAAGGGCCTAAAGTCGCTCCCCAAGAACCTCTAAAGGACCTAAAGTTGCTCCCCAAACAGGCCCTGGGAGGAAACGCCTTGAAGTTCAGCTAGGAAGAAGCTTCCCAACCCTCTCCTGGTGGCCTCGAGGGCCTTTCCGAGTGTTCCTGCTCCCTCTCTCACCTCCGGGGTCTGATCCGCAGGCGGCGACGCAGCAGTGGGCGCAGCAACGGTCTCAACAACGGGCGGGGGAGCCACCACCAGGGGTTTCTGCTCCGTTTCCTCGGCCGAGTCGTCTCCTTTGCCGGCTTCCTTGCCCTCGGCCCCCGTGGGCAGCCCCATATCCTGCAGGACCTGGAGCGAGGGTGAGGAGGGCGGTGAGCGGCCTACCCAGAGCCGCTCGGGTTTGGGGCGAAGCCTCCAGAGAGCAGCTCGAGATTCCAGCTGGGGATTTGGAGGATCCCGCCTCAGGGTTTTGCTTGGATTTGCAGGCCGCTCACCTTGACGGCCACGTGCAGCTTGGCCGTTTTTTTGGAAGGCCCCGAGGCCTCGAAGGTGCTGCCGTCGATCTCCACGGCCATGGTGAAGATGGGAGCGTGGACGGGGCCCGTCTGCGACACCAGCTTGTACTGCAGCCCTGGCTTCAGCTGGTTCAGCTTCATCAGCGCGTTCATGGCCTGCGGAGGCTCCACTTTTTCCTCTGAAGGAGGAGAGAAAACACGCAGGATTCGGGGCGGTTCGTTCGGGGCCTCTCGTCAAGCACCAAAGCCCATTTCAGACAATTCCCATCCTGCTTTTGGGGTTCGGGGCCTCGCGCCAAGCAGAGACAATTCCCATCTTGTTTTTTTCCCTCCCGGCCTCAAATTGAAGTGAAAATCCCACAGGGTTGGGGTCAAATCCGGCCTCCTCTGCCCTCCCAGCCTGTCCCTCCCGGCCCTGTGAGCGCTCGCGGAGCCGCGGGACCTACCTCGAGCCAGCTCAATACCTTTTTTCTGAATCTTCTTTTTCTTCTTGCTGGGAGATTTCTCCTCCCCGTCCTCCTCCATCGGCCGTTTCATGGGGGTGACGGCGTAGGTGGTGCTGGGAGGGATCTGGACTGTAAGAGAGCAAGAAAAAACCCTCAGAACTCCTGTTTCCAGCCTTGGGAACGCGGTTTGAGGAGGATCTGAGGCCACACAGATGATCCAAGGGCTGGAGAAGCTCCTGTGTGGGCTGAGAACTTGAGGAGTTGGAGAAGAAGCTCTGGGAAGGCCTCAGAGCAGCTTCCGGGGCTGAAAGGGGCTCCGGGAAAGCTGGGAAAAGGGATCACGGGGAGCAGGGACAGGCCGAGGGGGGATTGGTTTCCGTTGGAAGAGGTGGTTGAGGAGGCCACCAGCCTCTTGGGTTGGAGCAGGATCCAGGATCCACCACGAGAAGGGCTGGTGAGGGATCAACCCCCAGCACCTCGAATCCTGGATCCACCCCAAGAGGGGCTGGAGAGGGATCAACCCCCAGCACCTTGAATCCTGGATCCACAACCCACCCCAAGAGGGGTTGGAGAGGGATCAAGCCCCAGCACCTCGAATCCTGGTTCCTGGATCTACCCCAAGAGGGGCTGGAGAGGGATCAACCCCTGCACCTCGAATCCTGGATCCAGGATCCACCCTGAGAAGGGCTGGAGAAGCCGAAGAAGGAGCTGGAGAAGCCGAAGAAGAGGCTGGAGAAGCCAGGAAGCGGCTGAGGGATCTCAGAGGGGTTAGGGGTGGGAGGAGAGGAGGTCAAGGGGAGAGCTCATGGCTCTGAGCATCTGGAGGAGCTGGAGAAGGGGCTGGAGAAGCCGGGAAGCGGCTGAGGGATCTCGGGGGGGTTTGGGGTGGGAGAAGAGGAGGCCGAGGGGAGAGCTCATGGCTCTGAGCGTCTGGAGTAGCTGGAGAAGGGGCTGGAGAAGGAGCTGGAGAAGCCGGAGAAGGGGCTGGAGAAGCCAGGAAGTGGCTGAGGGATCTCAGAGGGGTTTGGGGTGGGAGGAGAGGAGGTCAAGGGGAGAGCTCATGGGTCTGAGCGTCTGGAGGAGCTGGAGAAGGGGCTGGAGAAGCCGGGAAGCGGCTGAGGGATCTCAGGGGGGTTTGGGGTGAGAGAAGTGGAGGCCGAGGGGAGAGCTCAGAGCAGCTCCCAGAGAGAGGGTCGTGGGGACTGGGGGGCCAGGCTCTGCTCCCTAGCAATGGATGAGAAAAAATGACCTTCAGGGGAGGTTTAGGATGGCTATTTGGAAAAAATCCTAGTGGGAAGGAGTGGTGGAGCCTCCTCTGTCCCTGGAGAGCTTCAAAACACGAGGAGCCATGGCTCTTGGGGACAGGGTTTGGTGGTGGAAGAGCTGGGAAAGCAACTCCAACCTCAACGATTCCATGATTCTCCTGGAAGGGCTGGGGAGGCCCCGGAACAGGCCCCTGGAGGGGTTGAAGACCAGGCTGGATGGAGCTTGGAGCCTCCTGAGCCTATGGGAGGTGTCCCCACCCATGGGGTTGGATCTGGAAGGGCTTTGAGGTGCCTCTAACCCATCCCAATCCATCATTCCATGGTTCTCCTGGGATGGGAGGTGTCCCTGCCCATGGGGTTGGACCTGGATGGGCTCCGAGGTCCCTCTAACCCATCCCATCCCATCATTCCATAGTTCTTCTGGGATGGAACCTGCTGGGAAGGTGTCTCTGCCCACGGGGTCGGATCTAGATGGGCTCTGAGGTCCTTCCAACCCATCCCATCCTATCATTCCATGGTTCTCCCAGGATGGGAGGTGTCCCTGCCCACAGGGCTGGATCTGGATGGGCTCTGAGGTCCTTCCAACCCATCCCAATCCATCCTTCCATGGTTCTCCTGGGATGGGAGGTGTCCCTGCCCACAGGGCTGGATCTGGATGTGCTCTGAGGTCCTTCCAACCCATCCCATCATTCCATGATTCTCCTGGAATGGGAGATGTCCCTGCCCACAGAGTTGGATCTGGATGGGCTGTGAGGTCCCTCTAACCCATCCCACGGTTCCATTGGGTTCCATCCCAATTCCCTTTAACGGCTGCTGCGTGACCCACGGTGCCGTTTCCACACCGTGAAGATGATTTAAAACCATCACAGAAAGATTGAAAACGTGTGTTTGGAGGGGTTGGCGTGACCTGAGCTGTGGGAGAGGCCCCTGCCCATGGTACGAGGTGGCTCCGAGTGGGCCTGGAGGCCCCTTCCAAGTTTTCCGACGCGAGCACCTACCCGTGTAGTCGACGGGGTTCTCGTTCTTTGGTTTCTTGGGCATTTTGGAGGGCAGGGGATCCATCCCCAAGACTTTGTGGAGTTGGCCGAAGGCCGCCAGCCTCAGGGCGTGCTGGAAGGACAGAAGGAGGCGTCAGAGCCGAGGCCGAGCCCGGAATTCCCTGCAAATTCCAGCCGGGAACGAAATCTCTCCCCACCCCTACGCACAAATCGCTCCTCAGCCGGGTTTAACAGGGACTCTCTCAATTTGGAGCTGGAACAAGGGGGGCCTCAGCGGTGAAATGTTTGTAAAAACCCTGAACCTTCTGGTTTGGGGCCGAGCTACAAATTCCTTCTGGGCGCGGGACCCCCTGGGGATCGTTTAATCGCTTGGAAGAGTTAACGGGTGCCGGCGGGAGGGCTCCGCGCGACCCTTAACCCCCCCGGGAGTCCGGGCTCGGTGGGAATTGAGCAAGTTTGCGTTAAGGTTTCTGGAGGCAGAACGATACCTGAGCACTCTGTGTGATATCTTCCCTTTGTTGTCTGTCTAGATGCCCAATAGCATCAGTGGCTTCTTTTTCACAAGGATCATAAATACCAGAACCATCTGAAGGCAGGAAACAAGGAAGATACGCAGAGAATTATCCTGGTGTTTGGCTAAAGAGGCTAAACTAAAGTATTTCTGAGAACACGAGGCGGCGGCGCCGCAGGCTGGAACTCGGCTGAGCTAGAGGAACACGGATAACACGCAGTGAGGCCTGAGGCGGCGGCGCCACATTCTGCAACTCGGCTGAGCTAGCAGAACATGGATAAATGGGCAGTGAGGCCTGTGAGGCGGCAGCACCGTGTTCTGGAACTCGGCTGAGCTAGAGGAACATGGATAACTGGGCAGTGAGGCCTGTGAGGCCATGTCGCCACATTCCGGAACTTGGTTGAGCTATTTGGATACAGATAACTCAGCAGTGAGGCCTCTGAGGCAGTGTCGCCATGTCCTGGAACTCAGCTGAGCTAGTGGAACACGGATAACTTGGCAGTGAGGCCTCTGAGGTGGTGGCGCCGCTGTCTGGAACTCAGGTGAGCTATTGGACACAGTTAACTCGGCAGTGAGGCCTGTGAGGCCATGTCACCATGCTCTGGAACTCACTGGAGCTATTTGGACACAGATAACTGGGAAGTGAGGCCTCTGAGGCAGTGTTGCCATGTTCTGGAACTCAGCTGAGCTACAGGAACAGAGATAACTGGGAAGTGAGGCCTCTGAGGCAGTGTTGCCATGTTCTGGAACTCAGCTGAGCTACAGGAACAGAGATAACTGGGCAGTGAGGCCTATGAGGCATCATCGCCGCGTTCCGGAACTTGGCTGAGCGAGTGGAACACGGATAACTGGGCAGTGAGGCCTGTGAGGCTGCATCACCATGTTCTGGAACTCAGCTGAGCTAGTGGAACACGGATAACTCAGCAGTGAGGCCTGTGTGGCAGCGTTGCCGCATTCTGGAACTCAGCTGAGCCATCTGGATACAGATAACTGGGCAGTGAGGCCTGTGAGGTGGCAGCACCATGTTCTGGAACTCGGCTGAGCTAGAGGAACAGAGATAACTGGGCAGTGAGGCCTGTGAGTCCATGTCACCATGTTCTGGAACTCAACTGAGCTAGAGGAACATGGATAACTGGGCAGTGAGGCCTGTGAGGCAGCATCGCCACATTCTGGAACTCGGCTGAGCTATTTGGATACAGATAACTGGGCAGTGAGGCCTCTGAGGCCGTGTCGCCACATTCTGGAACTCGGCTGAGCTAGTGAAACACAGATAACTCGGCAGTGAGGCCTCTGAGGCCGCATCACTATATTTCTGGAACTCGGCTGAGCTAGAGGAACACGGATAACTGGGCAGTGAGGCCTCTGAGGCGGCAGCACCGTGTTCTGGAACTTGCCGGAGCTATTTGGACACAGATAACTCAGCAGTGAGGCCTCTGAGGCCGCGTCACCATGTTCTGGAACTCAGCCGAGCTATTTGGACACAGACAACTCGGCAGTGAGGCCTGTGAGAAGCCATTTTACACTCGCAGGAGCTGGAACATCTCGCTAGGGTCAGGGGGTTTGACCTCCAGAGCTCACCAGGGGCTTTTCCAAGCTCCTTTTCTGAGCTCCAGCTTGAAGCAGTTTGTCCAAGAGAAGCGTTAATTGCACTTGGGAGCTGCCACATGAGGTTTTTTGGTTTTTGGGCTTCGGTTTGAAAATGTAACCGCGGAGCACGGCCCTAACCTGGCATGACGATTCCTGAGGCGAGGCACTCGAGGACCCTGCGCAAGGCCTCGCCGGCACCCATGGGCCTGTTGGCCGTTCCGATGGATTTCTCGCACAGCAGCTCCAGAGGCTGGAAGGCAAAGTTTGGAAAAGTGAAGGGAGAGTGAAGGGAGGAGCTCAGGAACAGCCCCAGAGGCAGCGAGCGCAGAAAATCCGCTCGCGCCAGAGAAATCCCCCAAAAAAAGAACAGGAAAGGGGTTTTTTTTACCCATCCTCGGAGCGGAGCCCAGGTGGGGACGCGGGTGCAAAGGTCTCGCAGCACTCGGATGACGATAACGCAGGACTTCAGCCCATTAGCTCTGGCCTGGAACAAAGGGAGAGCGGGAAAAGAGGATGGAACGCGAGATCCTGGGCTCGACTCGCAGGCTCGTTTGCGCAGTGCTACTTTGCCAAAGGGTAAAATTGGGATTTTTGTGCTTTTACGACCGAGAACGGGCCTGGTGGTGTGCGAGGACGACATTACTCTTAGCACAAAGCAGCAGCCACGCGTCTGCTCCTTCAAACGGGGGGGCCCCTTCCGAGCGATTAATCGGCTGCCGCCGTGCTTCGTTAGCAGCTGCGCCACTGACGAGACGCTAAGTCCAGCACCTCTAACTCCCGTCCCCACAGGCGGCGACGGTTTAAACGAAAGAAGAGTTAAACCCCGTAACGGTTTGGTTTATTTATTTTTTTTTTTTTTAAACGAATTCTCAATCTCTCTCAATCTCTCTCGCTCTCTCTCTACTTTTAAAAGGCAGAAAAAAATAAGAACAAAATGCAAACCTGGAACCACTTGGCGTGTCGCAGAGACGCCAAGGCAGCAAGGCATTTCTGCCTGTCCAGAACGTCCGGGGAGTCGGAGACTGATAGCGTTTCTAGTCGTGGATGGAATGAGAAGACAAGGCACGGTTTGACCAAGGGGGGTTCTGTCAGGCGGAGAGGGGACGAGGCAGCTTCCCAACGGGCAGCCGGGGGCTCCCCAAAGATCCTGGGGCCTGCAGGGAGGCGCTGGGCAGGGCCCAAACCGCAGCCGCTCAGCTTGGGGGGAGCTCAAGGGGGACGGGCTGGGAGCTGCTCTGGGAGGGGGGGGGATTGGATGGGAGATGGGGGAGATCCGATCCGGCTCGGCTGGTGATGCAGTGTGGGAGCAGAGCCAGGGATCTGCTAAACTGGGATGGACTGGGAGCTGTTCTGAGGGGGGAAACTCACTGGGAGAGGGAACAATGCTGTTCTGGCTCTCTCGGAGCAGCAGTGTGTGAGCAGAGCTAGGGATTCGCTCAATGGGGATGGACTGGGAGCTGCTCTGGGGTGGGAAACTCACTGGGAGAGGCAAGAAATCCATTCTGGCTCACCTGGAGACACAGAGAGTGAGCAGAGAAAGGGATTCGCTCAACTGGGATGGACTGGGAGCTGCTCTGGGGTGGGAAACTCGCTGGGAGAGGGAAGAATGCTGTTCCGGCTCTCTTGAAGCAGCAGCGTGTGAGCAGAGCCAGGGATTCACTCAACGGGAATAGGCCAGAATCTGTTCTGGGGTGGAAAACTTGCTGTGAAAGGGAGGAAAATCCATTCTGGTTCACCTGGAGACACAGTGTGTGAGCAGAGCCAGGGATCTGCTAAACTGGGATGGACTGGGAGCTGTTCTGGGGTGGGAAACTCACTGGGAGAGCGAGGAATGCTGTTCCAGCTCTCTTGGAGAGGCAGCGTGTGAGCAGAGCCAAGGATTCCCTAAACAGGGATGGACAGGAGCTGTTTTGGAGCAGGAAACTCACTGAGAGAGGCAAGAAATCCATTCTGGCTCACTTGGAGACACAACGTGTGAGCAGAGCCAGGGATCTGCTAAACTGGGATGGACTGGGAGCTGCTCTGGGGTGGGAAACTCACTGGGAGAGGGAGGAATGCTGTTCTGGCTCTCTCGGAGAGGCAGTGTGTGAGCAGAGCCAGGGATCTGCTAAACTGGGATGGACTGGGAGCTGCTCTCGTGTGGGAAACCAGATAGGAGAGGGGATAAAATCCATTCCAGTTGGCCTGGTGACACAGTGCGCGATCAGAGCCAGGAATTTGCTAAACTGGGAAGGACTGGGAGCTGTTCTGGAGTTGGAAACTCACTGGGAGAGGCAGGAATGCTGTTCCGGCTCTCTCAGAGAGGCAGCGTGTGAGCAGAGCCAGGGATTCACTAAATAGGATCGGGCTGGGATCTGCTCTGGGGTGGGAAACTCACTAGGAACAAGAGGAATTCTGTTCCAGCTCTCTCGGAGCAGCAGTGTGTGAGCAAAACCAGGGATTCACTCAATGGGGATGGACTGGGAGCTGCTCTGGGGTGGGAAACTCGCTGGGAACAAGAGGAATTCTGTTCCGGTTCTCTCGGAGCAGCAGCATGTGAGCAGAGCCAGGGATCTGCTAAACAGGGATTGGACATGAGCTGTTCTGGAGCAGGAAACTCGCTGGGAGAGGAGGGAATTCCCATTTTGGACTCTCTGGTGCAGCAGAGCAAGTGTTGAACCAGGATTTAGTGAGTAGGAACAGGTTGGGATCTATTCTAGGTTGGAAAACTCACTGGGAGAGGAGGGAATTTCCATTTTGGATTGTCCAGTGCAGCAGAGTGAGAGCTGAGCCAGGATTTAGTGAGTAGGAACGGGTTGGGATCTATTCTAGGTTGGAAAACGCACTGGGAGAGGAGTGAATTTCCATTTTGGATTGTCCAATGTAGCAGAGTGAGAGCTGAACCAGGATTTAGTGAGTGGGAACAGGCTGGGATCTAGTCTAGGTTGGAAAACTCGCTGGGAGAGGAGGGAATTTCCATTCCAGCTGCCTGGAGCGTGTAGGGAAGGGGATTTAGAGGCCGTGGCCTGCTCTGCGCTGCTGGGATTGAGGGGATGGCTGGGCTGGAGGATCGAGGGAAGCCCCGGAAGGCCCCGGAAGGCCCGGCTGCCCCGGCCCCGTCCCCGCGACAGAGAGCGTCCTGTTGGCCAAAGGTCCAGCGTCCCTAAAATCACAAACTAGAAGGCCGGGCAGACGAAGTCAGAGATCAAAACCAGAGAGACACAAGAGCACAACGAGTGGGTTCGGTCTGTGCTGCAGCAAAAACGGGAGGATTTGGGATTGGGGGCAAAAAAACCCCCCAAAAATCCAACTCGGAATTGCTGGAGAGTTTTAGATAAGGCTGGGGCGGAGCACGAGCGGCCGCCGAGCCCTGAGCTCTCGTTTCCAAAAAGGAAGCGGAGAGCGGAAGGTTATCCAAAACTCTGGATGGCTTTCCGGACTTGCGGACCGCGTGGAAGGAGGGAGGAGGAGGCCCGGAGCTCCGCGGGTTCTTGCTGCAACACAAACCGCCTTGGGGCACCCAACGGGCACGGACATGCAAGGCCTTTCCGCGGGAAGAGTCCCCGCAACGCGTGGCCAACGGAGCTGGTTGTGGTGAACGTCGCTGGGACAGGAACGGAGCAAGGATCAGGCCCCGGAGAGGCCGAGGAGAAACCCCCAGGGAGAAAAACCCGAAGAGGATCCAAAAAACAAACCCCAACTGGGAGGAAAAAATGGGGGAAAAACCTCCAAAAGGGGAAAAAAACCTTGAGAGGAGGAAACCACCAACCCAAGAAAGGGGAAAAACACATAATAGGGGAAAAAATCTCCCCTCAGGGATCAAAAACTGTCCCCACAGGGATCAAAACTCTCCCCAAAGGGATCGAAAACTGTCCCCACAAGGATTGAAAACTCTCCCCACAGGGATCGAAAACTTCCAAAAGGATAAATAATCCCAGAGGGCGAGAAAAAGGGAGCAAAAAAAAACCACCCAAGAGGGTAAAACTCCCCCAGAAAGCAACCCGACCCCTAAAAGGAATAAAATAAACCAACAAAACCAAACCAGAAGCAAAATCCCCTCCGAAAGGAGCTCTCCAGTTTCAGGAATCCTGTTCCCAAAGAGCCAACTGGTGT
Source organism: Coccyzus lansbergi (assembly GCA_033558105.1). Lineage (NCBI taxonomy): Eukaryota > Metazoa > Chordata > Aves > Cuculiformes > Coccyzidae > Coccyzus > Coccyzus lansbergi. The sequence continues at coordinate 9,373 of JAUMJK010001640.1, read as the reverse complement.
GGGGAATCTGCTCCTGAAGGAGCTTCGAGTTTTGGGAATCTGCTCCCGAAGGAGCTTCTAGGTTTGGGAATCTCTTCACAAAGGAGCTTAGAGTTTTGGGAATCTCCTCCCAAAGGAGCTTCTAGTTTGGGGAACCTCTTCCTGAAGGAGCTTCTAGGTTTGGGAATCTGCTCCTGAAGGAGCTTCTAGGTTTGGGAATCTCTTCCTCAAGGAGTTTTGAGTTTGAGGAATCTGCTCCAAAGGAGCTTCTAGTTTTGGGAATCTCCTCCCGAAGGCGCTTCTAGTTCTGGGAATCTGCTATGGAAGGAGCTTAGAGTTTTGGGAATCTGCTCCCGAAGGAGCTTCTAGTTTTGGGAATCTGCTCCCGAAGGAGCTTCTAGGTTTGGGAATCTCTTCACGAAGGAGCTTCGAGTTTTGGGAATCTCCTCCCGAAGGTGCTTCTAGTTTTGGGAATCTGCTATGGAAGGAGCTTAGAGTTTTGGGAATCTGCTCCTGAAGGAGCTACTAGTTTTGGGAATCTGCTCCCAAAGGAGCTTCTAGGTTTGGGAATCTGCTCCTGAAGGAGCTTCTAGTTTTGGGAATCTCCTCCCGAAGGTGCTTCTAGTTTTAGGAATCTGCTATGGAAGGAGCTTAGAGTTTTGGGAATCTGCTCCCGAAGGAGCTTCTAGTTTGGGGAATCTGCTCCCAAAGGAGCTTCTAGTTTTGGGAATCTTCTCCCAAAGGAGCTTCAAGTTTTGGGAATCTCTTCCTGAAGGAGCTTCTAGTTTTGGGAATCTCCTCCCGAAGGTGCTTCTAGTTTGGGGAATCTCTTCCTGAAGGAGCTTCAAGTTTGGGGAATCTGCTCCCAAAGGAGCTTCTAGTTTGGGGAATCTGCTCCCAAAGGAGCTTCTAGTTTTGGGAATCGCTTCCTGAAGGAGCTTCCAGTTTTGGGAATCTCCTCCCAAAGGAGCTTCTAGTTTGGGGAATCCCTTCCTCAAGGAGCTTCGAGTTTAGGGAAGCTGCTCCCAAAGAAGCTTTGAGTTTGGGGAATCTGCTCCCAAAGGAGCTTCTAGTTTGGGGAATCTGCTCCCAAAGGAGCTTCTAGTTTGGGGAATCCGCTCCTGAAGGAGCTTCCAGTTTTGGGAATCTCCTCCCAAAGGAGCTTCTAGTTTGGGGAATCCCTTCCTCAAGGAGCTTCGAGTTTAGGGAAGCTGCTCCCAAAGAAGCTTTGAGTTTGGGGAATCTGCTCCCAAAGGAGCTTCTAGTTTGGGGAATCTGCTCCCAAAGGAGCTTCTAGTTTGGGGAATCCGCTCCTGAAGGAGCTTCGAGTTTGGGGAATCCCGTCCCTCAAGAGCTCCCCAAATTCAGGAGTCCCATCCCAAAGCATCTCCCCAATTTCGGGAGCCGTATCCAACCGAAGTGAGCGCACGGTGACCCTTGTGGGATTGGGATGGGCTGAAACTGCAGAGCTTTCGCGGAGAGTCGGGCCCCGGAGCCGTGGGGGGTTCCTGAGGGCCGCATCCAGCTCCCGTACCTCCCGCCATTTGCTTCTCCAGCTCCTCGCGCACCACGGGCGACGTCAGGTGGATGGTGAGCGTCAAGGGCGGCTCCTTCGTGTTCTTGATGACGATGGCGGCGTCTCCCACCGACTGGATAATCTCGTACTTGTCCTCGGTCACAGCCTGAAACGGGATTTTTCCCTCACTCAGCATCCGGCTCTGCTCATTCCCGATAAACCCCGAGTTTATAAAAGCAACGTGACTCCTCCCAGGGGACGAAACTGCTGCCACCACCACCTTTTCCACCATTTTTCACCATTCCCGACCTCTCCCGCTCGCTCCATAACTGATTCCGAGCGGCTGGACTCACCGCGAGCTGCACTCCGAGGTTTTCCGCCACCTTCTCCAGCAGCTCGGCAGTGGGTTTGTCCTTGCAGAGCAGCACCAGCTCCAGGTCCAGGTCGCCCTTCAGCAGGAGGCCCTTGGCCACCAGCCCCACGCGCATCACCCCGCGCAGGGTGCGGGTCAGCTGCTCCGTGGATTTCTGATCCCTAAGGACACAGAGGGGACACAGAGGGAAATGTCACCGCGGCGGAGCAACTCAGAAACCAAGCCGCAGCCAGGGAAGCACCGACAGGCAGCATGAAGCAAGTCCAGAGAAGAGCAACGAACCTAGTAAAGGGGCTGGAGAACAGAACCTATGAGGAGCGGCTGAGAGAGCTGGAGGGGTTTCTCCTGGAGAAGAGGAGCCTGAGGGGAGACCTCATTGCTCTCTACAACTACCTGAAAGGAGGTTGCGGAGAGGAGGGAGCTGGGCTCTTCTCCCAAGGGACAGGGGACAGGACAAGAGGGAATGGCCTCAAGCTCCACCAGGGGAGATTTAGGCTGGAGATTAGGAGGACGTTTTTCACACAAAGAGTCATTGGGCATTGGAATAGGCTGCCCAGGGAGGAGGTTGATTCCCCTTCCCTGGAGGTGTTTAAGGGACGGGTGGACGAGGTCTTGAGGGACATGGGTTAGTGTTTGATAGGAATGGTTGGACTCAATGATCCAATGGGTCTCTTCCAACCTGGTTGTTCTATGATTCTATGAACGGAAGTACAGATTCAGATTTCCCACACCCACAGGGAAAAAGCCACTTGGGACTTGGCTGAGTTCGTTCCTTTTGGTTCCACAGGTAGGGAAAACATTCCCAACTCCAGTGAGTGGATTTTCCCTCACCTAAGACAGAGAAGCAGATTCCGACAGCGCCTCAGCTGCCACATGTTCCTTATCCTCCTTCCTTAGAATCAGAGAATCAGCAGGTTGGAAGAGACCCAGCGGATCATGGAGTCCAACCATTTCCATCAATCTCTAACCCGTGTCCCTCAGCACCTCGTCCACACACACCTTAAACCCTCCAGGGAAGGGGACTCAACCCCCTCCCTCTTCCAGCACCCAACACCCTTTCCATGAAGAATTTTTCCCTCATGTCCATCCTGAGCCTCCCCTGGTGGAGCTTGAGGCCATTCCCTCTGGCCTGTCCCCTGGCCCTTAGCACAAGAGCTCAGCTCCCTCCTCTCCACAAGCTCCTCTCAGGGAGAGAGCAATGAGGTCTCCCCTCAGGCTCCTCTTCTCCAGGTTGAGCACCCCCAGCTCTCTCAGCCGCTCCTCTGCTTCTCCAGCCCCTTCCCAGCTCTTCTCTGGACTTGCTCCACAGCCTCAACATCCTTCTTGGATCCAAAATGACCCCAGGATTCGAGATTCAGTCCCACCAGAGGGAGAAGAACCTCCCTGGCTCCTTTAGGAACTTCTAGGACCCTTCTCACACCCCCAGGAACCCTCTAGAGCCTCCTGGGACCCCTTTAGGGCCTTCTAGGCCCTGCTGGCCACACAGTGGCTGCTCCAAGCCAAGATGCCCTTGGCCTTCTCAGCCTTCTTGGCCACCTGGTTGGCTCCTCTTCACCCAACCTCCCCAGGTCCTTCTCCTCCAGGCTCTTTCCAGCCAGACTTCTCCTGGGCTGGAGTTGCTCAGGGTTGTTGTGCCCCAAGTGCAGGATCCACCATTTGGCCTCATTAAACCTCATCCCGTTGGTCTCAGCCCATGGATCCAACCTGTTCAGATCCCTTTGGAGCCGCCCGACCCTCCAGCAGATCCACACTTCCACCCAGCTCAGTGTCATCTGCAAACTTGCTAAGGGAGCACTCGATGCCTTCATCCAGGTCATTGATGAAGACATTGAACAGGGCTAGACCCAGCACTGAGCCCTGGGGAATCCCACTTGGAACTGGCCTCCAGCTGGATTTAACCCCATTTCCCACCACTCTCTGGACCCTTGTTTTCCAAAACCACATTCCCAGCTCCAGCGAGTGGATTTTCCCTCATCTAAGCTGGCGCCACCACTTCCAACAGCATTTTTTGCTGCCACACATTCCTTACCCTCCTTCCTTGTTTTCCTCATCAGCCGCTGTCTCCATGTTCTCCGTTTCGGGCTGCTCCCCGCTGACCTTTTCCTGCTCGTCGATCCAGTCGGAGACGGCTTTGAGCGCTCGCTCCGTGTGGGAAACCATGTTCTGCACGGCCTCCAGCTCCTCCTGCGTCGGGTAGACGGCCGAGTGCTTGGCCATCACGTGCCGGTCGTCGTTCACAAAGATCCGCATCGGGCGCTGGGGAAAAGGGACGGAAGAGACTTTAGGCGGAGCCAAAAAAGCAAACGTGAACCTCGAGAGGTTCTACAAGGCCAAGACTTGGGTTGGGGTTGGAATCGCCAGGTTCGATCCAGGCTGAGGGATGATGATGGGATTGGCAGCAGTGTGAGGAGAAGGATTTGGGGGCCAGGGAGGGGCTCCTGCCCCTCTGCTCCTCTCTCCTCAGCCGGAGGCTTGGGTCCACCTCTGGAATCCTCCCCAGCAGGAGGAGATGGAGCTGCTGGAAGGGACCCAGAGGAGGCTCCAAGGAGGAGGCTTTCAGGAGCCCTCCCAGCAGCTTCTAGCACCTCCAGGGGCTCCAGGAGAGCTAGGGAGGGACAGGACGAGGGCAACTGGGAGAAACTGGAGAGGGGCAGGGTTAGACTGGGCAGGAGGAGCAACTTCTCCCTGAGGAGAGCAGGAAGGCCCTGGCACAGGTTGCCCAGAGCAGAGGTGGCTGCTCCATCCCTGGAGGGGTTCAAGGCCAGGCTGGAGCCATGGTTGGAGGGCAGGAAGGATCTAGAGAGGGATCAGGATCCATGGTTGGAGGGCAGGAAGGATCTAGAGAGGGATCAGGATCCACGTCTGGAGGGCAGGAAGCATCTAGAGAGGGATCAGGATCCATGTCTGGAGGGCAGGAAGCATCTAGAGAGGGATGAGGAGCCATGGCTGGAGGGCAGGAAGGATCCAGAGAGGGATCAGGAGCCATGGCTGGAGGGCAGGAAGGATCTAGAGAGGGATCAGGAGCCATGGCTGGAGGGCAGGAACTGGATGGGCTTGCAGGTCCCTTTCAACCCAAACTCTTCTAGGATTATTGGCCTTGTGAGCCCCAAATCTGCAGGTTCTTACCATTTTTGCTCCCCAACACCTGTCTGAATGTTCCAACTATGCTTATTCCGCGCCCTCTGTGTCGACCACACTTCTCTGGAACCTGGAATGAGCAGGAAACCACAGTCAGTGCTGCCAGCAGGCAGCAGGAACCACAGGATTCAACCACTGGCAGCAAGAAGAGAAACCGGAACGACCCAAACTCGTTAGGAAAAAAGCTCTTTTCCTGCTGCTGCAGCTCCCAGACCACCCACCAGCTAAACATGGAGCTGAGCAAATGCTTCCGAGCACTCCCTTGGTTCAAAGACGCATCTGACCACTGCTTCTCCTCTCCTGCTTCTCCTTGTGGCTCCTCATTCCCAAGGTTTTCCCATGGCAGTGGGATTATTCCTAAAGCTGCTGCTCCCAGGTCTAAACCGAATCCTGAGGGAGGTGCCACACAATGGAAAAAGGAGCAGCCAGGCCTGATTCCAGAGGTACAGAAGCAAACGCAGCAATTCCTAAGGATTTCCATCCCATAATTCCATCCCCTATGCTGCTTTTGATCCCAAACCCATCTCACAGCCCCGAAATCAACGAGGCTGCTTCTCATTAGGATGCGCGGGAGGCAAGGCTGGTTGCTCCGGCACATTCCTTCCCTCCCTTCAGCAAACTTAGGGTCGAAGGAAGCACTCGCAAGATGAAAATCCAATGGATTCAACTGGAATTAGAGCTTCTTCCTGAGCAAGGAGCCATTTCCAAAGGGAATTGTCTCGCTCTGAACTCAGGAGCCATTTCCAAAGGGTTGAAAAGGGCTCCGAAAGGCCCAGGGAGGCAGCAAACTCCCCTCGGGCCCTTGGAATATTCTCCCAGGGATTTGTTTGTGTCCTGGGGATCTCTGCTGTGGATCACCGGCTTCTGGAGGAAACGCTGCCTGGCACCAACTGGCTCTTTGAACACAGGTTCCAACACCCCCAGTGTCGTTAATTGGACTAGACTACATTAACGAAGCTCTTAATTAAGCCCTAGCGGCAATAGCAAAGGGGCAGCCCCAGCGCTCGGAGCTCTGGGAAGCACCAAGCGCCATGGAAAAGTGTCACTGGGAGGAACGGAAGCGCCCAAAGGCCTGAGGATGATGATGATGAGCGGCTGCATCCCACAGGCTCTGCTCCACATCATGGATGAAGCTTCGGGGGCTCCAGAGCTCCCAATAAATCCCCAGATTCCTCCAGAATAGCCGGAGCAGGAAGGGATCCAGTAGGATCATGAGCTTCACCCTCAAGGAGTTTATACTTTGGGTTTTTTCCTGCTGGAAACTCCCACTCCCAGGGATGCCCTGAACGATGCAAACTGCAAACAAGCCAGATCCATCCCAAGCCCAGATTATCCAAGAGATTGGAATAGCAGCAATTAAAATCCCACGTTAATGAGGGGCTGGAGCAGAATCCGAGGCCCTGCAGTGCCGCAGGTTTCACAAACCAAGGCAGGGCTCACGGCCTGGGGAATTTTCTGGGATAAAAGCAGGTTTAATCGTGTTCTTTCTGCACCAAGAGGTGATTTTGTCCCTCTAAACCACATCGACTCCGGATTATTCCGAGAATCAGGGCAGAATGAGTCTGGGAGCTGCCTGGAATGTGCTCAAAGGGTGATGTGGTACAGAACCACCTCTGGTTCTGATCCAGCTCCGGAATTGTTACCAATCTGGATCAAATTGGGATTCAATCCACATCGCAAAGAACTCGCCGGCTCGGCAAAGCCTAAAGCAGCCGGAATTCCCTCTGCGGAAGGTCCGGAATTGGCTTGAAGGCAGCATTCCCACTGCTCCTCCAGCTGGAAAAGGCGATGGGAGGTGGTATTCCCGCCCCACTCGGCTCCCGTTCCCAGCAGGACCTTGGGAATTGTGCCGCTTGGGGCAAAAAGCCACACAAGAGGTTAAAAACCAGGACGAGCTCCATGTTGGAGTTAAAATGGAGGGAAAAGGAGCAAATCGGAGCCCCCGGTCTGGTGTGAGGCCTCCCCTGCTCCCCTCTCCCAGTTCCACCAGCTCCATCCCAGCTAAATTCCAACTGGGATGAGGCCAGGGCCATGTTTGGAACAATAATCGTTTTTTTCTGCGGGAATTCCAGCGCTTTCTAGCTGGTGAAAACCGCAGGATTTTTGTTTGGGAATTTCCAACGGCGCAAACAAAAGCCGCCGGCTCCGCGCCCAGGGAGAAGAAGAGGCTGGGATGGAGAAGGCTCTGGAAACGGAGCCGGATAACGGGATGGAACGGGGAGGAGAGCAAGGGAGAGATGGGAAAAGGGGGAGAAAGGCGGGAATAAAAGACGGAGGGGAGAAAAAACAGGAATAAAAGACGAAGGGGGAAAAAGCAGGAATAAAAGACGAAGGGTGAAAAAGCAGGAATAAGAGACGAAGAGGCGAAAGAGGGAATAAAAGATGAAAGAGGAAAAAGCAAGAATAAAAGATGAAAAAGGAAAAAGCAAGAATAAAAGATGAAAAAGGAAAAAGCAAGAATAAAAGATGAAAAAGGGAAAGAGGGAATAAAACAGACAGAGGGAAGCAGGAGGGGGAAATAGGGATAAAAGACAGAGCAGGGAAAAGTGGGAATAAAAGGAGAGGGAAGCAGGAATAAAAGAGGGAATAGAAGACAGAGGGGAGGGAATTAAAGGAGAAAAGAGGGAGTAAAAAGGGGCAGAGAGCAGGAATAAAAAGGGGGAGAGAGAGCAGGAATAAAAAGGGGGAGAGAGAGCAGGAATAAAAAGGGGGAGAGAGAGCAGGAATAAAAGACAATGGGAGAAATGGGATGAGAAGCTGGGATGCGGATGGGGAGAGGAGACCGAGTTCCAGCCCCTTGGGGGGGGTTGAATCTCTCCTGGGGGGAGATCGGAACCTGGAGAAAAGGTTGGGGAAGGGGGGGGGGGGTCAATCCCACCTCCCCCCAATTACCAGGAGAATCCCACAGAGAGATCCTGGAGTCTCTGGGATCCCCCCCACCCCCCAACTCCGTCGCTGCCGCCATTTGCAAAGCAGGAGAACAAAGAGGTGGGAAAAAGGGGGGGGGGGTGTCCTCAAAGAGACCTCCTCTTTGATCTCCCCCCCCCCCCATACCAGGTGGGGAGGTTGGGGGGGGGGGCGTCTGGGGGTGTGTGAATTACAGCCCCCCCCAAGCTTTCTCCTTCCTCCATCCCATGCGTAAAAGCTCAGGGAGAACAAAAGCAATGGGGAAGGGGATGGGGGGGCACGTTGAGACCCCCACACCTCTTTATTGAGACTCCCCCTTATTCAAGGAGACCCCCCCCCCCTCTTTATTGGGTGTGGGGAGGGGGTACTTTGAGACCCCTCCCCCTTCTTTATTGAGACTCCCCCTTATTCAATGAGACCCCCTCCCTCTTTATTGGGTCTCACCCTTAATCAATGAGACCCCCTCCCCTCTTTATTGGGTCTCCCCCTTAATCAATGAGACCCCCCCTCTCTTTATTGGGTCTCCCCCTTAATCAATGAGGACCCCCCCCCTCTTTATTGGGTCTCCCCCTTAATCAATGAGGACCCTCCCCTCTTTATTGGGTCTCCCCCTTAATCAATGAGGACCCCCCCCTCTTTATTGGGTCTCCCCCTTAATCAATGAGGACCCCCCCCCCTTTATCGACTGGGGGATTAAGATGTGAATTAGAAAGAAGCTTATCGCAGCCCTCCCCCCCAATTAAAAGACAATTAAAGCAATTAAAACACACACACCCCCGCCTCCAATCCCTGTCCCATCCCATGTGTCCGCCCCCCCCCCCCCCCCAGCATGGGGAGAATAAGAGATGGAAAAAAGAGCCCCCCCCTCCCAACCCCAATTTACAATCACAGGGGGAACAAAATAGGAGGAAAAAGAAAGAGGGGGGCGGTTTGAGCCCCCCCCAAATGGGGGTGAGGGGGCTGAGGGGAGGGTTGATTCGTAGCCCCTCACCCCCCCATTTCACTCTGAAACACGTGTGTGGGGGGTTGAATCACAGCCCTCCCCATTTACAATCACAGGGGGGAACAAAAGAGGTGGGGGGCGGTTTGAACTCCCCCTAAATGGGGTGAGGGGGCTGAGGGGGGGTTGATTGTAGCCCCTCACCCCCCATTTCGCTCGGAGACATGTGGGGGGTTGATTCACACCTCCCCCCTCATTTACAATCATAGGGGGGAACAAAGGGGGGGGGGGGGAGGCTGTTTGAACTCCCCCAAAATGGGGTGAGGGGCTGAGGGGGGGTTGATATGTAGCCCCTCACCCCCCATTTCACTCTGAGACATGTGTGCGGGATGTTTGAATCACAGCCCCCCCCTCCTCTCCCCCATTTACAATCACAGGGGGGGAACAAAAGAGGTGGTGGGGGGGGGGCGGTTTGAACTCCCTTAAATGGGGTGCGAGGTCTCAAGAGGGGGGGTCCTTT
>JAUMJK010001639.1:0-79386 GCA_033558105.1 Coccyzus lansbergi | reverse complement strand
CCGCCATCTTGAGTGAGGGCACGGCGTGTCGGTGCCGCCGCCATCTTGAGTGAGGGCACAGCCTCCCCATTTCCAGTCTCTGAGCCCCTGTCCCCAGAGTGTCCCAGAGTGTCCCCTGTGTATCCCTCTACCCAAAGGTGGCTCTGTCCCTGAGTGTCCCCTGGTTTTCCTTGCACCCAAGGTGTCCCTGGGTCGCCATGTCGCCAAAGTGTCCTTGTGCCTGAGTGTCCCCTGTCCCCAAGGTGTCCCTGTCCCCAAGGTGTCCCCTGAGTGTCCCCTGTCCCTAAGGCCTCCCTGTATCCAAGGTCTCCTTGTATCCAAGGTGTCCCTGTCCCTCAGTGTCCCTCTCACTGCGTGTCCCTGTCCCCAGAGTGTCCCCTGTCCCAGGGTGTCTTGTCCCCAAGACATCCCTGTCCCAAAAGTGTCCTTGTCCCCAAAACATCCCTCTCCCTGGGTGTCCCTCTCCCAAGCATCCCTCTCCCTGGGGGTCTCTGTCCCCAAGACATCCCTCTCCCTGGGTGTCCCTGTCCCCAAGCTGCCCCTCTTCCCTGGCTGCCCCCAAGGTGTCCCCGGTCCCCAAGACGTCCCCTGGGTGTCCCCAGTATCCAAGATGTCCCCAGGGCTGGCACAGCTGCCCCCCCACACACACCCCAGGCCGTCTTCCCACCGTCTCCATTTATTTCTTTCTCACTGCTAGAGAACCCCGAGCAGTCACGGCGGCAGCACAGGCTCTGCCGGTGCCAGGCCGAGGGGGCTGGGGTGACGTGGTGGTGCCTCACATGCCAGGACCAGGGTCTGGGGTGACATGGTGGTGCCTCCTGTGCCAGGATCAGGGGTCTGGGGTGCCTCATGTGCCAGGATCAGGGGTCTGGGGTGCCTCCTGTGCCAGGATCAGGGGTCTGGGGTGCCTCATGTGCCAGGATCAGGGGTCTGGGGTGCCTCCTGTGCCAGGATCAGGGTCTGAGGTGCCTCACATGCCAGGATCAGGGGTCTGGGGTGACATGGTGGTGCCTCCTGTGCCAGGATCAGGGTCTAGGACAATGTGGTGGTGCCTCCTGTGCCAGGACCAGGGTCTAGGGTGCCTCGTGTGCCAGGATCAGGGGTCTGGGGTGCCTCACGTGCCAGGATCAGGGGTCTGGGGTGACATGGTGGTGCCTCCTGTGCCAGGATCAGGGTCTGGGGTGACATGGTGGTGCCTTGTGTGCCAGGACCAGGGTCTGGGGTGCCTCGTGTGCCAGGATCAGGGTCTGGAGTGACATGGTGGTGCCTCCTGTGCCAGGATCAGGGTCTGGGGTGACATGGTGGTGCCTCCTGTGCCAGGACCAGGGTCTGAGGTGCCTCCTGTGCCAGGACCAGGGTCTAGGACAATGTGGTGGTGCCTCCTGTGCCAGGACCAGGGTCTGAGGTGCCTCACATGCCAGGATCAGGGGTCTGGGGTGACATGGTGGTGCCTCCTGTGCTAGGACCAGGGTCTAGGACAATGTGGTGGTGCCTCCTGTGCCAGGACCAGGGTCTGAGGTGCCTCCTGTGCCAGGACCAGGGTCTAGGACAATGTGGTGGTGCCTCCTGTGCCAGGACCAGGGTCTGAGGTGCCTCACATGCCAGGATCAGGGGTCTGGGGTGACATGGTGGTGCCTCCTGTGCTAGGACCAGGGTCTAGGACAATGTGGTGGTGCCTCCTGTGCCAGGACCAGGGTCTAGGGTGCCTCGTGTGCCAGGATCAGGGGTCTGGGGTGCCTCACGTGCCAGGATCAGGGGTCTGGGGTGACATGGTGGTGCCTTGTGTGCCAGGATCAGGGGTCTGGGGTGCCTCCTGTGCCAGGACCAGGGTCTGGAGTGCCTCGTGTACCAGGATCAGGGTCTGGAGTGACATGGTGTTGCTTCCTGTGCCAGAATCAGGGTCTGGGGTGACATGGTGGCGCCTCTTGTGCCAGGATCAGGGTCTGGGGTGACATGGTGGTGCCTCACATGCCAGGACCAGGCTCTGGGGTGACATGGTGGTGCCTCCTGTGCCAGGATCAGGGTCTGGGGTGACATGGTGGTGCCTCCTGTGCCAGGACCAGGGTCTGAGGTGCCTCCTGTGCCAGGACCAGGGTCTAGGACAATGTGGTGGTGCCTCCTGTGCCAGGACCAGGGTCTAGGGTACCTCGTGTGCCAGGATCAGGGGTCTGGGGTGCCTCATGTGCCAGGATCAGGGGTCTGGGGTGACATGGTGGTGCCTCCTGTGCCAGGATCAGGGGTCTGGGGTGCCTCACGTGCCAGGATCAGGGGTCTGGGGTGACATGGTGGTGCCTCCTGTGCCAGGATCAGGGTCTGGAGTGACATGGTGGTGCCTCCTGTGCCAGGATCAGGGTCTGGGGTGCCTCGTGTGCCAGGATCAGGGTCTGAGGTGCCTCACATGCCAGGATCAGGGGTCTGGGGTGACATGGTGGTGCCTCCTGTGCCAGGACCAGGGTCTGAGGTGCCTCACATGCCAGGATCAGGGGTCTGGGGTGACATGGTGGTGCCTCCTGTGCCAGGACCAGGGTCTGGGGTGCCTCCTGTGCCAGGACCAGGGTCTGGGGTGCCTCCTGTGCCAGGACCAGGGTCTGGAGTGACATGGTGGTGCCTCCTGTGCCAGGACCAGGGTCTAGGGTGCCTCCTGTGCCAGGATCAGGGGTCTGGGGTGCCTCATGTGCCAGGACCAGGGTCTGGAGTGACATGGTGGTGCCTCCAGTGCCAGGACCAGGGTCTGGGGTGCCTCCTGTGCCAGGACCAGGGTTTGGGGTGACATGGTGGTGCCTGCTGTGCCAGGATCAGGGTCTGGAGTGCCTCCTGTGCCAGGACCAGGATCTGGGATGCCACAGAGGTGCCTCACATGCCAGGACCAGGGTCCGGAGTGCCGCAACGGTGCCTTGTGTGCCGTGGACAGGGTCGGAGACGCCGCGGTGGTGCCGTGGTGGTGCCTGCCGCCCCAGGCTGGGGCTGTGGGGTTGCCGGGGCAGCGTCTAGGGCGTTGGGTCGGCAGGGCGGGCGGGCAGCTCGCAGCGGTAGTGGTAGATGTGGAAGGCGAGGAGGGCGCCGAGGGGCGAGGGGCTGAAGGCGCCCACCTTGCGGAAGCCCAGGCTCTCGTAGAGCCGCTGGGCCGCCACCTGCACCATGGAGGTGGAGAGCACCACGGCGCCGTAGCCCCTCGCCCGGGCGAAGCTCAGCACCTCCCGGCACAGCGCCCGGGCCACGCCGCGGCCTCGGAAGTCCTTGCTGACCGACATGCGCTTCAGCTCCAGCGCCGTCCCCCGCTCGGCCGGGTCCTGCGGCGCCGCCGCCGCCACCATGCCCACCACCGCCCCGCCGGCCTCCGCCACCCAGAAGGCGGCGTCGGGCGGCCGGCGGTAGCTGGCGTCGATGTCGCGCATGTCGGTGCTGAGGGCCTGCCGCACGTAGGCCGTGCTGAAGGAGCGCACCAGCGGCCACGCGGCCGCCAGCGCCAGCCCGGCCGCCGCCAGCCCCAGCAGCCACGAGCCGGCCGCCGCCCGCACGGCGGCGAAGAGGGCCAGCAGCCCCAGCTGGGCCCGCGCCGAGCGCACCACGTGCCGGTAGCCGGCCGGAGCGTGCTCCAGGATGCCCTGCGCGAAGAGCGAGCGCACCGCCGCGTAGTCAGCGTCGCGGTAAGGCCGGATGCGGTACGACGCCATGGCCGCGGGAACACCACCCTGGAGGGTCACGGCAGCAGTTGGGGGGGTGGTGGAGCTACCTGCCAGGGAAGGAAGAGGTCGGTAAGAAGAGGAAGAAGAGCTTAAAGGCTAAAAGGAAGAGTGAAAGGCTAAAAGGAAGAGTAGAAGTCTAAAAGGAAGAGTAGAATCATAGAATCATAGAACAACCAGGTTGAAAGAGATCCATCGGATCTTCTAGTCCAACCATTCCTATCAAACACTAAACCAAGTCCCTCAAGACCTCATCCACCCTTCCCTTAAACACCTCCAGGGAAGGGGAATCAACCACCTCCCTGGGCAGCCTATTCCAATGCCCAATGACCCTCTGTGTGAAAAACTTCCTCCTAATCTCCAGCCTAAATCTCCCCTGGTGGAGCTTGAGGCCATTCCCTCTTGTCCTGTCCCCTGTCCCTTGGGAGAAGAGCCCAGCTCCCTCCTCTCCACAACCTCTTTTCAGGTAGTTGTAGAGAGTAATGAGGTCTCCTCTCAGCCTCCTCTTCTCCAGGATAAACACCCCCAGCTCTCTCACCTGCTCCTCATAAGACCTGTTCTCCAGCCCCTTCACCAGCTTTGTGGCTCTTCTCTGGACTCGCTCCAGAGTCTCAACATCCTTCTTGTGCTGAGAGGCCCAGAACTGAACACAGGATTCAAGGAGCAGCCTCACCAGTGCTGAGTCCAGAGGGAGAATCACCTCCCTGGCCCTGCTGGTCACACCGTTTCTGATCCAAGCCGAGATGCCATTGGCCTTCTTGGCCCCCTGGGCACACTGCTGGCTCATGGTCAGTCGGCTGTTGACCAAGTAAAAGTCTAAAATAAAGAGTTTAAGGTCTGAAATGAAGAGTAAAAGTCTAAAATGAAGAGTAAAAGGCTAAAATGAAGAGTAAAAGGCTAAAACGAAGGGTGAAAGTCTAAAATAAAGAGTAAAAGCCTAAAAGGAAGAGTAAAAGTCTAAAATGAAGAGTAAAAGTCTAAAATGAAGAGTTTATGGTCTGAAATGAAGAGTTTAAGGTCTGAAACAAAGAGTGAGTGAGTCTGAAATGAAAAATCTAAAACAAAGAGTGAAAGTCTAAAATGAAGCAGAAAAGCCTAAAACAAAGAGTAAAATTCTAAAATGAAGAGTGAAATTCTAAAATGAAGAGTAAAATTCTAGACCGAAAAGTAAAAGTCTCAAACGAAGAGTTTCAAGCCTAAAACGAAGGGTGAGTGAGTCTAAAGCAACGAGGGAAGGTCTAAAGCGAAGAGTGAAAGTGTAAAACAAAGAGTGAAAGTGTAAAACAAAGAGTGAAAGTGTAAAGCGAAGAGTGAGAATCTAAACCAAAGAGCTTAAAGTCTAAACCAAAGACTTTAAAGCCTAAAAGAAGGAGTGAGAGGTGAAAGCGAAGGGCGAAGGTCTAAAGCAAAGAGTGAAAGTTTAAAGCAAAGAGTGAAAGTTTAAAACAAAGAGTGAAAGTGTAAAATAAAAAGGGAGAATCTAAAACAAAGAGTTTAAGGTCTAACCCGAAGGCTTTAAAGTCTGAACCCAGGAGTGAGAGTTGAAAGCGAAGAGTGAAGGTCTAAAGCGAAGAGTGAGTGAGTCTAAAGCGAAAAGAGCGACTGAGTCTAAAAGGAAAAGAAGAGTGAGTGAGTGAGTCTAGAAAGAAGAGTGAGTCTGAAACGAAGAGTGAGTCTAGAAAGAAGAGCAAGTCTAAAAGAAGAATGAGTGAGTCTAAAAAGAAGAATGAGAGGAACGAGAATCCAACCTGGTCCAGCTCACAGCAGCAGGACTGTGATTGTGAGAGGAATTTCGCCTGTTTACTCGTGAAAAATAGAGCCAGTCCCACCCCAGGAACCTGGGAGGGCCAAGAGGATGCGGTGAGCGAGCCAAGAGGACGTGGGGAGGAAGGAGATAAAGAGCCCAGGAAGACGCTTAGAGACACAGCGGAACCGAGGTGGGTGTTTGAGAGAGGGTGATAAGCCGTGATAAGGAGTTCTGAGAAGGTTTAACTAATAGTTCCCACACGTTTCTCGGAATCTGTGTGATTTCTTGTGTTGGCCCAATAGGGCTCAGCGCTGGGTCCTGCTCAATGGCTTCATCAATGAGCTGGATGAAGGCATCGAGGGCTCCCTGAGCGACTCTGCGGGTGACACTGAGCTGGCAGGGGAGGGTTTTGAGTGTCTCCAAAGGGATCTGACCAGGCTGGATCCATGGGCTGAGACCAACGGGATGAGGGTGAACGAGGCCAAAGGGCGGATCCTGCCCTTGGGGCACAAGAACCCTGAGCAGCTCCAGCCGAGGAGAAGTCTGGCTGGAAAGTGTCTGGAGGAGAAGGAGCTGGGGGGGTTGGTTGGAGAGGAGCCTTGAGGGGCCCAGGGGGCCAAGAAGGCCAAGGGCAGCTTGGCTTGGAGCAGAACCGGTGTGGCCAGCAGGGCCAGGGAGCTGCTTCTCCCTCTGGGGAGACCAAACCTCCAATCCTGGGGTCAGTTCTGGGCAGAAGAAAGATGTTGAAGGGCTGGAGAATGTCTGGAGAGGGGAACAGAGCTGGGGAAGGGGCTGGGGAACAAGAGGAGTGTCTGAGAGAGCTGGAGGTGTTTCTCCTGGAGAAGAGGAGGCTGAGGGGAGACCTCATTGCTCTCTGCAAGTCCCTGAGAGGAGGTTGTGGAGAGGAGGGAGCTCTGGGCTCTTCTCCCAAGGGACAGGACGAGAGGGAATGGCCTCAAGCTCCACTTGAGCTCCATGTAGACATCAGAGAGAAATATTTCATGGAAAAGGTCACTGGAAGGTGGTAGAACCTGCTCAAGGAGGTGGTTGATTCCCCTTCCCTGGAGGTGTTTAAGGGACGGGTGGACGAGGTGCTGAGGGACATGGGTTAGTGTTTGATGGGAATGGTTGGACTCCATGATCTGATGGGCCTTTCCCAACCTGGTGATTGTCTGGAAGCGATAGCTGCTTAATTAATAAATTATTCCCAAAGCATCACCCTCACTGCACCTGGGGACCACTGGGACCCCATCCTGGTGCCCCCTCCTCATCCCAGGGTCCCCGAAAAGGTAGGGGGAGATGGGCAGGGGGTTCCCGTCCCCCCCCAAGACAGTGACACGGAGATGCTCACCCACCCGAGGGATCAGGCTGGGACACTTGGGGACACAAAGAAGAGACCAGGAGGAGGTGGGGCCCCCACTCTGGCCCCCAAGGGCTCGGCACTCACCGGCAGCACCCGAGGGACACGGAAAGACGGAGCTGCCAAGGGGACTTTGCCCCACAGCGGGAGTCGGGCAAGGGGACACGGCAGGGGGAGAGAATTGTGGGTGCTGGGGGTGTGACATGGGGGGGGACAGGGACATGGGACATGTGAGGAGACAGGGACAGGATCTTGGGTGCTGGGGATGTGCCATGGGAGGGGGGGACAGGGACATGGGAGGGGAAATGGGGACGTGGAGGGGGCACGAGGACAGAATCTTGGGTGCTCAGGGTGTGTCATGGATGGGGAAGGGGACACTGGGGAGGGGGGGGAAAGGGACGTGGGAGGAGGAATGGGGACACGGGGAGGGGACGGGGACAGGACCCCAGGTGCTGAGGACACACCATGGGTGGGTAAGGGGACATGGAAGGGGGAAAGGGGACATGGTAAGGGGACAGGGACAGAATCTTGGATGCTGGGGATGTGCCATGGGGCAGGACGGGGACACGGTGGGGGGAAAGGGGACATGGAGAGGGGACAGGGACAGGACCCTGGGAGGTGAGGATGTGCCATGGGTGGGCAAGGGGACATGGGAGGGGACAGGGACACAATCTTGGGTGCTGGGGATGGCACATGAGTGGGCAGGGGTTGGGGAGGGGAGAAGGGACGTGGGAAAGGGGAGGATTGGGGACATGGTGGGGGGACAGGGACAGAGTCTTGGGTGCTGGGGGTGTGCCATGGGGCGGGATGGGGACACGGTGGGGGGAAAGGGGACAGGGAGAGGGGACGGGGACAGAACCCTGGGTGGTCAGGATGTGCCATGGGGCAGGACGGGGACGTGGAGATGGGACAGGGACAGGACCCTGGGTGCTCAGGATGTGCCATAGGTGGGCAAGGGGACATGGGGGGGAATGGGGACAGGGAGAGGGGACGGGGACAGGACCCTGGGTGCTCAGGATGTGCTGTGGGTGGGCAAAGGGACACAGAAAGGGGTGTTGAGGACATGGTGGGGGGACAGGGACAGAATCTTGGGTGCTGGGGATGTGCCATAGGTGGGGCAGGATGGGGACATGGAGTGGGGGGGGGAAAGGGGACAGGGAGAGGGGTTGGGGACAGAATCTTGGGTGCTCAGGGTGTGCCATGGGTGGGCAAAGGGGACACGGAGGGGGGACAGGGAAGGGGGACGGGGACAGAATCTTGGGTGCTGGGGGTGTGACATGGGGGGGACACAGGGACATGGGAGGGGAAATGGGGACATGGAGGGGGTACGAGGACAGAATCTTGGGTGCTCAGGGTGTGTCACGGATGGGGAAGGGGACACTGAGGGGGGCAAAAGGGACGTGGGGGGAGGAATGGGGACATGTGAGGAGACAGGGACAGAATCTTGGGTGCTTGGTACATGCCATGGGTGGGCAATGGGACATGGTGGGGAATGGGGACATGGTGGGAGGACAGGGACAGAATCTTGGGTGCTGGGGATGTGCCATAGGTGGGGCAGGATGGGGACATGGAGGAGGGGGGGGAAAGGGGACAGGGAGAGGGGACGGGGACAGGACCCTGGGTGGTGGAGATGTGCCATAGGTGGGCAAAGGGACCCAGAGAGGGGTATTGGGATGGACCTCCAGGAAGGTTGAGGTCCCCTGATGCCTCCTTATCGGGGCTGGGGAGGGGGGAATGACGACATGGCTGGGGAGGGGGGACGACGACATGGCTGCAGCCCCCGGCCCAGCATCCCCCATCCTCCCGCTGCCACCCTGGGAAAAGGGGGATCCCTGGCCAGACCCCAGAGGAATTGTTGGGGGGCAGCGGGGCCGAACCCCGCGGCCTTGGCTCCTTACCCGGGCTGATGGCGGCTCGGGGGCCGCGGCGAGCGCAGGCGCTGATGGCGACGGCGACGCTGCTGCCGCCATGAAACGAGGCGGCGAGGCCAACGGGGTCACGCTTGGCATGGCATGGCCTGGGCCGCCGTGGGGGGGGGTCACCCAGCCCCCCCCGACTCCCCGAGTGGCAGCGAAGGCTTCACCGCTCAACCTATGCACCTCAAACCCCCTTGGGGTGGGTGGGTGGGTGGAGGCCCCATGGGGACTTTTTGGGGCTTCCAGGCCACCTCTGAACCAAAGCAGGGCAACAAGGAGCCCTGTGAGGGGGGATCCTGGTGGCACGACCGCGCTGGGACCACCGGGTCCCCACAGGGAAGGGCTGGGGGAGCAGCCCTGAGGAGGAGGACTTGGGGTGCTGGGGGAGGAGAAGCTCAACGGGAGCCACCAACGTGCGCTCCCAGCCCAGAAACCAACCGAGTCCTGGGCTGCAGCCAGAGCCGCGTGGCCACCGGGGCCAGGGAGGGGACCCCGAGACCCACCTGGATGAGTGGGGCAGGGGCCACACCAGAAGGAGGGGATGGAATCCAGAGGGACCTGGACACGATGGAGAAGTTGGGAATGGGAGAACCTCATGAGGTCCTACAGCTGGATCAGGATGATCCATGGATTCAGTCCAGGATGGGAGATGATTGGGAGCAGCCCTGAGGAGAAGGACTTGGGGTGCTGGGGGAGGAGAAGCTGGGCTGCAGCCAGAGCCGTGCGGCCACCAGGGATCCTGAGACCTACCTGGAGTCCTGGCTCCAGCTTTGTAGTCCTCAGCACAGGGAGGACACCGAGCTGGTGGAGCGAGTCCGGAGGAGGCCACGGACATGACGTGAGGGCTGGAGAACCTCCCGTAGGAGGCTGAGAAAGTCGGGGTTGTTCATCCTGGAGAAGAGAAGGCTCCAGGGAGACCTTAGAGCAGCTTCCGGTAGGGAAAGAGGCTCCAGGAGAGATGGGGAAGGGGCTTTTGATCAGGGAGATGATGAAGGGAATGGTTTTGAGCTACAAGAGGGGAGATGGAGATGAGGTCTCGAGGAGAAATGTTCTCCTATGAGGGTGAGGACACCCTCGAACAGGTTGCCCAGAGCAGTGGTGGCTGCCCCATCCCTGGATGGGTTCAAGGCCAGGTTGGATGGGGCTTGGAGCCCCTGATCCAGTGGGAGGTGTCCCTGCCCGTGGCAGGAGGTGGAACCGATTGGATTTTGAGGTCCCTTCCAACCCAACCCACCTTTCCACCAGACCACAGGACACCACAGCAGCGCTGGGTCCCCCTCATGCCACGGCAGCGCTGGAGGAACAACCCTACCTGGTGCTCCTGACCATCCTTTATTGCTCCATTCCGTGCGGCAGCAGCTCCCGACCCACGGCAGGGAACGAGTCCAGGGGCGTCCGTGTGGCAGCCCCTCCAGGCTCCATCCCCACCAAGGGCTTGGTGGGGCACAGTGTGGGCCCCCTCGCCTCCCCGAGCCCTCCTTGCACCCCAAAGCACGTGGCACGAGGGTCCCTACTCCCCGTGCCGCCGCGGGGAGGTTGGAATCCACCGAGTCCCAGCAGCGCACGTCGAGGAGAGTCACCGGTGGCACAGCCCGTGGTCCCGGTTGGCCGTGCCAGGGCCTCAGAGCAGCTCGCGGCGGTAGACGGTGACGGTGCAGTTGGCCAAGTGGCCGAAGAGGGTGGGCAGGACGTAGCGGTGGTGCTGGCGGAAGCCCAGGCGCTCGTAGAGGGCGCGGGCCTCGTGCTGCACCATCAGCGTGTTGAGCACCACGGCGCGGCAGCCCTGCCGGCGGGCGAAGGCCAGCGCCTGGCGGCACAGCGCCGTGCCCACGCCCAGCCCCCGGTAATCCTTCCGCACCGCCATCCTCTTCAAGGCCAACTCGCCGGCGGCCGCCGTCCCCGCCTCGGCCGGCCGCACGCCCGCCGTCCCCACCACCCGCTCGTCCGCCTCGGCCACCCAGAAGCCGGCGCCGTCGCTCTCGGCGTAGGAGGCCGCCACGTCGCGGAGGTCGTCGGCCAGGCAGCGCTCGATGTAGGCTTGCCAGGCGCAGCCCACCAGGTGCCGGGCTAGTGCCAGGAGCAGGGTGGCGGCCAGGATGGGCAGCAGCAGCGAGCGGGCGCTGGCCAGGAGCAGGCAGAAGGTGCAGCCCAGCAGCAGCAGGGCCCAGGGCTGGCGCAGCACGTGCAGGCTCAGCGCCGGCGCCAACTCGCTCATGGCCGTGGCGAAGACCTCACGCACCGCGTCGCCGTCCTCCTGCCGGTACGGACGGATCCGGAACTCCACCATGCTGTGTGCTGGGCAGCGAAGGGTGGGGGGGTCAGCCCCGCGGTCAGCCCCCCAGCTCCATAGATGCCTCCTGACCTGGGGGCTCAGCCCTACGGGTTTCCCCTGCCTTGGGGTCTCAGCCCCATGGGTGCCACCTGCCTTGGGGTCTCAGCCCCATGGGTGCCCCCATGCCCCATAGGTGCCCCCTGCCTTGGGGTCTCAGCCCTACAGGTGCCCCCCAGCTCCATAGATGCCTCCTGACCTGGGGGCTCAGCCCTACGGGTTTCCCCTGCCTTAGTGTCTCAGCCCCATGGGCGCATCCCCTGCCCTGGGGTCTCACCCCATGGGTGCTCCCTTGCCCCATAGGTGCCCCTTGCCTTAGGATCTCAGTCCCATGGGTGCCCCCCAGCCCCATAGGTGCCCCCTGCCCTGGGGTCTCAGCCCCATGGGTGCCCCCCAGCCCCATGGGTGTCCCCTGCCTTGGAGTCTCAGCCCCATGGGTGCCCCCCAGCCCCATCAGTGCCCTCTGCCCTAGGGTCTCAGCCCCATGAGTGCATCCTTGCCCCATGGGAGGCCCCTGCCTTGGGGTCTCAACCCCATGGGTGCCCCCCAGCCCCATGGGTGCCACCTGCCTTGGGGTCTCAGACCCAAGGGTGCCCCCATGCCCCACAGGTGCCCCCCAGCTCCATAGACGCCTCCTGAGCTGGGGGCTCAGCCCTATGGGTTTCCCCTGCCTTGGGGTCTCAGCCCCATGGGTGCCACCTGCCTTGGGGTCTCAGACCCAAGGGTGCCCCCATGCCCCATAGGTGCCCCCTGCCTTGGGGTCTCAGCCCCACAGGTGCCCCCCAGCTCCATAGATGCCTCCTGACCTGGGGGCTCAGCCCTATGGGTTTCTCCTGCCTTGGGGTATCAGCCCCATGGGTGCCCCCCAGCCCCATATGTGCCCCTTGCCTTAGGGTCTCAGCCCCATGGTTGCCTCCCAGCCCCATATGTGCCCCTTGCCTTAGGGTCTCAGCCCCATGGCTGCCCCCCAGCCCCATCAGTGCCCCCTGCCTTGGGGTTTCAGCCCCATGGCTGCCCCCCTGCCCCATGGTCTCAGCCCCATGGGTGCCCCCCAGCCCCATCAGTGCCCCCTGCCTTGGAGTCTCAGCCCCATGGGCAGACCCCAGCCCCTCCAGAACCCTTATGGTTCCAACCTCCCCTGCCCCTCACAGACCTCCCAGCAGCCTCTTTAACCCCATAGCCCCCCCCCCCCCACCACATGGTCCCAGCACCCCCTTTCCCCCCATATCCCCCTATGGTTCCCCCGTCCCCCCCCCCCCCCCCCCAACTCACCGCGCCCCCGACGCACGCGCCGCTGGCTCCGCCCCCTGCCGGCAGAGGCGCGCACCCATTGGCTGCCGCCCGGATCACGTGACCCCCGGAGCACGCCGCCCCGCGGCGTGCTCCGGCGGTCACGTGATCCGGGCGGCAGCCACATGGGAGCGGGCGGGGAAAAGGCGGCTCGGAGGGGGCGTGACCAAGATACCAGAGGGGCGTGGCCTCCCCGCTGTCATGGCTCGATTTGGCTGTAGGGGGCGTGGCCAACGCGCTGAGGGGGCGTGGTCTGAGCCCGCCGAGACACCATTGGGCTACGGGGAGGGGGCGTGGCCTCAGGCAAGGACCGGGAACTGGGACAAGGACTGGGACCATAAACTGTGAACTGGGGCGAGGACTGGAATCATAAACTGGGAACTGGGACGGGGACTGGGACCATCAATTGGGAACGGGACGGGGACTGGGACCATAAACTGGGAACTGGGACGGGGACTGGGACCATCAATTGGGAACTGGGACGAGGACTGGGACCATCAATTGGGAACTGGGACGAGGGCTGGGACCATAAACTGGGACCATCAATTGGGAACTGGGACGAGGACTGGGACCATAAACTGGGAACTGGGACGAGGGCTGGGACCATCAATTGGGAACTGGGATGAGGGTTGGGACCATCAATTGGGAACTGGGACGAGGGCTGGGACCATAAACTGGGAACTGGGACGAGGGCTGGGTCCATAAACTGGGAACTGGGACGGGGACTGGGACCATAAACTGGGAACTGGGACGTGGACTGGGACCATCAATTGGGAACTGGGACGAGTACTGGGACCATCAAGTGGGAACTGGGACAAGGGCTGGGACCATAAACTGGGAACTGGGACGGGGACTGGGACCATAAATTGGGAACTGGGACGAGCACTGGGACCATAAACTGGGCACTGGGACGAGGACTAGGACCACAAACTGGGAACTGGGACAAGAACCCAGGAACTGGGACAAGGACTAGGACCATGAACCAGGACAAGAACTGGGACTCAGGAACTGGGAGAAGTACCCAGGCACTGGGACAAGGACCAGGATCCACCCCCAGACAAGGACGGGGATCAAGAACTGGGACGAGGATTGGGAACTGGGACAAGAACCCAGGAACCAGGATGAGGACTGGGAACCAGAACGAGGACCCAGCAACAGTGACGAGGACTGGGAACTGGGATGAGGACTGGGAACTGGGACAAGGGTTGGGACCTGGAACTGGGATGAGGACTGGGAACCGGGACAAGGACTGAGACCTGGAACTGGGACGGGGACAGGGAACTGGGACAAGGACTGGGACTTGGAACTGGGATGAACACTGGGAACCGGGACAAGGACTGGGGCCTAGAACTGGGATGAGGACTGGGGCCTGGAACTGGGATGAGGACTGGGGCCTGGAACTGGGATGAGGACTGGGAACTGGGACAGGAATAGGGAAATGGGACAGGAATAGGGAAATGGGACAGGAATAGGGAAATGGGACAAGGACCAGAACCGGGAGCTGGGATGAGGACTGGGAACTGGGACAAGGACCAGGAACTGGGACAAGGACCAGGACTGAGGACTGGGAACAGAGACAAGAACCCAGGAACTGGGACAAGGACTGGGAACTGGGACAAGGACCAGGACCAGGAACTGGGATGAGGACTGGGAACTATGACAAGGACCAGGACTGAGGACTGGGACCTGGGACAAGGACTGGGACCTGGAACTGGGATGAGGACTGGGAACAGAGACAAGAACCCAGGAACTGGGACAAGGACTGGGACCAGGAACTAGGATGAGGACAGGGAACTGGGACAAGGACTGGGACCTGGAACTGGGATAAAGACTGGGAACTGGGATAAAGACTGAGAACTGGGATGAGGACTGGGAACTGGGACAAGGACCGGGAACTGGGACAAGAACCCAGGAACTGGGACGAGGACTGGGAACTGGGACAAGGACCAGGACCGAGGACTGGGAACCGGGATGAGGACTGGGAAGTGGGGCAAGAACCCAGGAACTGGGACCAGGACCGGAAACTGGGACAAGGACCGGGAACTTGGACTGGGAACTGGGACAAGGACCGGGAACTGGGACGAGGACTGGGAACTGGGACGAGGACTGGGAACAGAGACAAGAACCCAGGAACTGGGACAAGGACTGGGACCAGGAACTAGGATGAGGACTGGGAACCGGGACAAGGCCCAGGACCTGGAACTGGGACGATGACTGGGACCCATGATGGGGCGAAGGATGAGAGGACGCAGCGCGTGTCCCCGATGGGCGCAGGCCCAGCGGCCTGTTTACTGGTGTCCCGCGCCCCGCGTGGTGCCCACCGCCCGGGTGGGCCTTGTCCCCTGGTCCGAGCCGGCGGCCCCGGGAGCTGTGCCCGTCAGAGGCGGCGGCGCTGGGCGCGCAGGCGGAGCAGGCGCTGGCGTCGCAGCCGCAGCTGCGGGTCGAGGGGCAGGCGGCGCGGGAAGGGCCTCCGCCCTCGCGCCCGCGCCAGCCGGAAGCTGCAGGCGGTGGCCACGTTCTCGTAGGAGACGCGGCAGGGCCGCGTGGCCGCCTCGTAGCCCTCGGCCCGCGCCGTCACCTCGTACTCGCCCGGGTTCAGCAGCCGCCAGTAATCCCCGTCCAGGGCTGTGGGGAAGGGTCAGCGGCACCGTCCCCCGTCCCACTTCCCCATCCCACGGCCCCAGTCCCAGTCCTGTCCCCATCCCCTCCCCATTCCCACCTCCTCCTATTCCCATCCCTAATTCTAATCCCGTTCCTTTCCCAGTCTCCATCACATCCCCATTCCCAACCTCATCCCATTCTCGTCCCTATTCTCAGCCCCATTCCCAGCCTCATCCCCATTCCTATTCCCATCCTAGTTCTTATTCCCATTCCCATCATCTTCTCAACCCCAACCCTATTCCCAGCCTAATCCTATTTCCATCCCCAACCCTATTCCCATTCCCATCCTAATTCTATTTCCATTTCTAACCCTAATCCCATCCCCACCCTAATCCTATTTCCATCTCCAACCCTAATCCCATACCCACCCTAATCCCATTTCCATCTCCAACCCTAATCCCATTTCCATCGCCAACCCTAATCCCATTTCCATCTCCAACCCTAATCCCATCCCCACTCCAATCCCATTCTCATCCTAATCCCATTCCCATCCTAATCCCATTCTCATCCTAATCCTGTTTCCATCTCCAACCCTAATCCCACTCTCATCCTATTTCCATCCCAATCCTCTTTCCATCCCCCAACCCTAATCCCATTCCCATTCTAATCCTATTTCCATCTCCAACCCTAATCCCATAACCACCCTAATCCTATTTCTATCCCCAATCCTCTTTCCATCCCCAACCCTAATCCCATACCCATCCTAATCCTATTTCCATCCCCAACCCTAATCCCATACTCATCACAATCCTCTTTCCATCCCCAACCCTAATCCCATACCCATCCTAATCCTATTTCCATCACCAACCCTAATCTCATCCCTACCCTAATCCCATTCCTATCCCCAAACCTAATCCTATTTCCATCTCCAACCCTAATCCCACTCTCATCCTAATCCTATTTCCATCCCCAACCCTAATCCCATACTCATCCCAATCTTCTTTCCATCCCCAACCCTAATCCCATCAACCCTAATCCCATCCCCACTCCAATCCCATTCCTATCCCCAACCCTAATCCCATTATCACCCTAATCCTATTTCCATCTCCAACCCTAATCCCATTCCCATCCTAATCCTCTTTCCATCTCCAACCCTAATCCCATACCCACCCTCATCCCATTCTCATCCTAATCCTCTTTCCATCCCCAACCCTAATCCCATTCCCATCCTAATCCTATTTCCCTTCCCAGCTCCCCGGTGCTGTCCCGTTCCCATCCCGCCTCACCCACCCGTGCGGATGTCGTGGTTGATGCCGTCCACGGAGATGATGGCGTTGGGGATGCCCTGATCCGTGTCGCTGTCCCGCACCACCCCCTTGATCCCGCGGTGAACCTGGGGACGGGACACCCTCATGTCCTGAGCGACCCCATCCCAATCCTGGGGGTCCCCATTGACCCCATCCTGCTTCACCCTGTCCCCATCCTGGGGTCTCCAGCCGCCTCATCCCCATCCTCTACCACCGTCCCCTTCCTGGGGTTCCTCATTGACCCCATCCCGCACCACCCTAGGGGTCTCCAGCCACCCTGTCCCCATTCTGGGGGTCCCCATTGACCCCCGTCTTGGGCATCCCTAGTCATCCTGCCCTTATCCTGGGGTCTCTGGCCACCCCATTCCCTTCCTGGGGGTCCTCATTGACCCCATCCCCATCCTGTACCACCCTAAGGGTCTTCTGCCACCCTGGAGGTCCCCATTGACCCCCATCCCCATCTTATCCACCCTGGGCATCCCTGGTCACCCTGTCCTCATCCTGGGGTCTCCGGCCACCCTGTCCCCATCCTGCACCACCCTAGGCATCCTCGACCACCCTGTCCCCATCCTAGAGGTGCTCATTGACCCCCGTCCCTATCCTGCACCACCCTAGGGGTCCATGGCCACCCTGTCCTCATCCTGGGGTCTCCAGCCACTTCATCCCCATCCTGCAGCACCCTAGAGGTCCTTGGCCACCCTGTCCCCCACCCTGGGGTCTCCAGCCACTTCATTCCCATCCTGCCCCACCCCATCCCCATCCTAGAGGTGCTCATTGACCCCATCCCCATCCCACACAACTCTAGGTATCCTTGGTCACCCTGTCCCCATCCTAGAGGTGCTCATTGACCCCGTCCCCATCCTGCACCACCCTAGGGGTCCTCGGTCACCCCGTCCCCCACCCTGGGGTCCCCTCCCCACCCCACCTGCTCCATGTAGAGCAGCAGCGACTCGCGGTTGTTCTCCCACTCGGCCGGCAGCTCGGAGGCGTGTGGGAACTTGTCGCACGAGAGCTCCACCGTGATCTCAAAGCAGTTGGTGTGCAGGTAGCTGAAGTCGTTCATGCCTGGGAGGGTGGTTGGGGTGTCACTGGGTGAGGGGTTCCCACAGCGCCCAGACCCTCCTCATCATCATCATAGAATCATAGAACAACCAGGTTGGAAGGGACCCATCGGATCTTCTAGTCCAACCATTCCTATCAAACACTAAACCAAGTCCCTCAAGACCTCATCCACCCGTGTCTTAAACACCTCCAGGGAAGGGGAATCAACCACCTCCCTGGGCAGCCTGTTCCAATGCTCGATGACCCTCTGTGTGAAAAACTTCCTCCTAATCTCCAGCCTAAATCTCCCCTGGTGGAGCTTGAGGCCATTCCCTCTTGTCCTGTCCCCTGTCACTTGGGAGAAGAGCCCAGCTCCCTCCTCTCTACAACCTCCCTTCAGGTACTTGTAGAGAGTAATGAGGTCTCCTCTCAGCCTCCTCTTCTCCAGGATAAACACCTCCAGCTCTCTCAGATGCTCCTCATAGGTTCTGTTCTCCAGCCCCTTCCCCAGCTTCGTTGCTCTTCTCTGGACTCTCTCCAGAGCCTCAACATCCTTCTTGTGCTGAGGGGCCCACAACTCAACACAGGATTCAAGGAGCAGCCTCACCAGTGCTGAGTCTAGAGGGAGAATCACCTCCCTGGCCCTGCTGGTCACACCAGTTCTGATTCAAGCCAGGATGCCATTGGCCTTCTTGGCCCCCTGGGCACACTGCTGGCTCATGGTCAGTCGCTGTCGACCAACCCCCCCAGGTCCCTCTCCTCCTGGCAGTTTTCCAGCCAGGCTTCTCCCAGTCTGGAGCTCTGCTCTCATCATCACCCCCACCCCCCCCAACTCACTGCCGGCCACAGTGTGCCAGTTGGCGCCGTTGATGATGTTGCCGTAGCGGGTGAAGTCGTCGTAGTGGCAGAGGCGCCGCTCCTCGCTGGCCATGGCCAGGTTGGAGGTGGCGTAGACGGTGGCCAACCAGCGGAAGACGCCGTCGTCGGGCGTGGGGGTCAGCTCCTGCGCCTTCCAGTAGGTGCGCGTCATGTCGAAGGGGTAGGTGACCACCAGCTCGCCCCCGTGCAGGTTGGCGCTCAGCACGAAGGGGTAACGCTGCATCCAGTCGATCACCGCCCGCGTCTCGGGGGCCACCTGGGGGGACCCCGCGTCACAGTGGGGTGGTGGAGGGAACGGTCCCCATCCTGCACCTGTCCCCAGCCACCCCGTCCCCATCCTGGGAGTCCCCAGTGACCCCCATCCCCATCCTGGGGGTCCCCGCTGACCCCATCCTGCACCAGCCTGGGGGTCCCCAGCCACTCCATCCCCATCTTTGGGGTCCTCATTGACTCCATCCCCATCCTGCACCAGCCTGGATGTCCCCATCCCCATCCTGGATGTCTCCATTGACCCCATCCCCATCCTGCACCAGTCGGGATGTCCCTATCCCCATCCTAGATGTCCCCATTGACCCCATCCCCATCCTGCACCAGCCTGGATGTCACCATCCCCATCCTGGTGGTCCTCACTGACCCCATCCCCATCCCGCACCAGCCTGGATGCCCCCATGGATCCATCCCCATCCTGGGGGTCCCCACTGACCCCATCCCCATCCCGCACCAGCCTGGATGTCCCCATGGATCCATCCCCATCCTGGGGGTCCCCACTGACCCCATCCCCGTCCTGCACCAGTCTGGAGATCCCCGTGGACCCATCCCCATACTGGGAGTCCTCATTGACCCCCTCTCCACCCTGCACCAGCCTGGAGATCCCCATGGATCCATCCCCATCCTGGGGGTCCTCATTGACTCCATCCCCATCCCGCACCAGCCTGGTTGTCCCCATCCCCATCCTGGATGTCCCCATTGACCCCAACCTGCACCAACCTGGATGTCCCGGTCCCCATCCTGGTGGTCCCCACTGACCCAAACCCCATCCTGCACCAGCCTGGATGTCCCCACGGTTGAGCATCCCCTGGGGGCGGATGCTGTGAGCGGCCACCTCCCGGTGGTGGCACCTGGTGGGTGGCACCCAGTGTCCGGTTGGTTTTTTTTTTGGGGGTACCGGGCTCACCGTGGCGTTGGCGAAGGTGTAGTACTCGGGGATGGGGATGTAGTGGTTGGGGAAATGGTGGGGCACCAGGTCGTTGTCCTCCGCGTCCCACAGGGCCGTGTTGAGGTCGGCGAAGTTGTGGTTGAGGTCGATGCCCTCGTAGGTCCAGCGGCCCATGGCCCAGCCTGCCAGCTCCGAGCCCTGGCGGGGGGACGAGGGCGTCACCGCCCAGCACCGGCGCTCAGCACCGCCACGCCGCCCGCCGCGGCCCTACCAGCTTGTAGGCCGTCTCGTAGCCGTCGGGGTTCATGGAGGGCAGGAGGTGGATGCGGGTCTGGGTCACCAGGTCCACCACGCGAGGGTCGCCGCGCCGGAACTCCCGGCACAGATATTCCATCAGGTTGAGCAGCAGCTCCCGGCCCAGCACCTCGTTGCCGTGCATCCCCGCCACGTAGCGGAACTCGGGCTCGCCTGCGGGGACAGCGTGGACCCTGCTCACCCCCATCTTCTGGGACCCGGGACAGCTAGGGGGTTCCTGGCCACCCCAGCCTCCTCCTGGGGTTCCTCAGCCACCTCATCCCTCCTATTGTGGCTCCTCATCCACTTTGTCCTCCTCTTGGGGTTCCTCATCCACCCTATCTTTATCCTGGGGTTCCTCATCCACCTCTTGGGGTTCCTCATCCACCCCGTCCTCATCCTGGGGTTCCTCATCCACCCTGTCCTCCTCCTGGGGTTCCTCAACTCAGCTACCTCGTTCTCATCCTGGAGTTCCTCATCCACCCTGTCCTCCTCCTGGGGTTCCTCAGCCACCCCATCCTGGGGTTTCTAATCCACCTCATCCTGGGGTTCCTCATCCACCCCATCCTCATCCTGGGGTTCCTCAGCCACCCCATCCTGGGGTTTGTCATCCACCCCATCCTCATCCTGGGGTTCCTCAGCCACCTCATCCTCCTCTTGGGGTTCCTCATCCACCCTGTCCTCCTCCGAGGGTTCCTCATCCACCCCGTCCCCATCCTGTGGTTCCTCAGCCATCCCATCCTCTTCCTGGGGTTCCCATTGACCCCATCCTCCTCCTGGGGTTCCTCATCCTCATCCTGGGGTTGCTCAGCTACCTCGTCCTCATCCTGGGGTTCCTCATCCACGTCATCCTCCTCTTTGGGTTCCTCATCCACCCTGTCCTCATCCTGGGGTTGCTCAGCCATCCCATCCTCCTCTTCTGGCTCCTCATCCACCCTGTCCTCATCCTGGGGTTCCTCATCCACCTCATCCTCCTCTTGGGGATCCCATTGACCCCATCCTCCTCCTGGGGTTCCTGATCCACCCCACACCCTCCTGCTCAGCCTGGGGGTTCCCAGCTGCTCCATCCCCATTGACCCCATCCCGGGGGTCCCCAGCCCCCTCCCCATGTCCCCCATAGGCCACTCACCCACTTCGTGGTGCCCGGGATGGTCGGAGATCTCCATCACGTAGAGCTTGAGGCCCCGCGAGCTCTTCCCGATGCTGTAGATGCGCGTGATGTCGGGGCACTCGTCCGTCACCCGCTTCATCAGCTGGGGGGGTGGGGGGCACACAGCGCTGGGGAGGGGGTGCTGGGGGGGGGGGTGCGGGGACACCCCCCTCTGTCCCATGCTGGGGTGTCCCCAGGGGTGTTGAGACACCCCCCCCCCCACCCCAAACGCCCCATCACATACTGGGGTGCAGAGTCCCCCATTGCCCCACACTGGGGGGGGTCCTGAGAGCACCCCCCCCCCCCCCGCCCTCCATATTGGGGTGCTGAGACCCCCTTTGCCCCACACCGGGGGGGTCCTGGGGTGCTGAGACCACCCCCTGCTTCACAACGGGGTGTCCCCAGGGGTGCTGAGACCCCCATTATCCCACACTGGGGTGCAGAGACCCCCAACCCCACACCCCGTCACATACTGGGGTGCAGAGACCCCCACTGCCCCACACTGGGGTGTCCCCAGGGGTGCAGAGACCCCCATTATCCCGCACTGGGGGTGCAGTGACACACCGCCCCCCCCCCCCCCAACCCGCCCTCCATGCTGGGGTGCTGAGACCCCCATTGCCTCACATCAGGGTGTCCCCAAGGGGCGCTGAGACCCCCATTATCCTATATTGGGGTGCAGAGCCCCCCACTGTCCAGCCCCCCCCCCGTCTCTCCCCCACACCTTTCTCATCTCCTTGTAGTTGTGGTGGCGGAAATCCAGGGGGTCCGTAAGGAGTGGGGGGCTGGGCAAGGAGTAGGGGTCGTCCGGGTCTGGGGACACAGGGGTGGGGGGGGGATAAGGTCAGCGATGCTGGGGCGCAGGGTCAGCCCAGAGCCGCCCCCCCCGCGCCGGGACAGGGACTGGGAGGTTGGGAAGTGGGGGGGGGGGGGGTCCCAACCAGGCAGTGTCCCCATCCCCACCCTGGGGGTCCCCATTGATCCCATCCCCATCCTGGGGGTCCCCAGTGACCCCGTCCCCATCCAGCAGGTCTCTACCCATCCTGTCCCCATCCTACGTAGACCCTGGGGTCCCCATTCACCCCATTCCCCTCCTGGGGGATCCCCGTTCACCCCATCCCCATCCTGGAGGTCCCCATGGACCCAATCCCCATCCTGGGGAACCCCAGTGACCCCCATCCCCATCCTAGGGGTCCCCAGTGACCCCATCCCCACCCTGGGGGTCCCCATTGATCCAATCCCCATCCTGGGGGTCCCCAGTGACCCCATCCCCACCCTGGGGGTCTCTACCCATCCTGTCCCCATCCTACCTAGACAATGGGGTCCCCCATTGACCCCATTCCCACCCTGGGGGTCCCCATCTACCCCATTCCCACCCTGGAGGTCCCCATGGACCCAATCCCCATCCTGGGGAACCCCAGTGACCCCCATCCCCATCCTAGGGGTCCCCATTGATCCAATCCCCATCCTGGGGGTCCCCAGTGACCCCATCCCCACCCTGGGGGTCCCCATTGATCCAATCCCCATCCTGGGGGTCCCCAGTGACCCCATCCCCACCCTGGGGGTCTCTACCCATCCTGTCCCCATCCTACCTAGACAATGGGGTCCCCCATTGACCCCATTCCCATCCTGGGGGTCCCCATCTACCCCATTCCCACCCTGGGGGTCCCCATCGACCCCATCCCCATCCTACCCAGACTGTGGGGTCCCCATTGACCCCATCCCCATCCTACTCAGCCTGAGGGTCCCCATTGACCCCATTCCATTCCTGGGGTGTCCCGATTGACTCCATCCCCATCCAGGGGGTCCCCATTGAGCCCCCCGGGGCTCGGGGTTGGGGGGGGGGGGTGTCCCCACCTGGCAGGGGGCACCCCAGGACCTCAGCGCGCAGGCAGATGGTGCCGTTGGGGAACCAGCTCTGGGGGTTGATGCGCAGGTAGCGAGCGACGAGAGGCTCGGGGAGCAGGTTCAGCACCGGCGTCTCGGGGTCCTTGTTGGCGGGGAACACCTAGGGGGGACACCGGCACCCCAAAGCGTCCGGCGGCACCCCCAGACCCAGCACCCCGACACCCCCAGACCCAGCACCTCTGCACCCCCAGAATCCAGCACCCCAGCACCCCCAGATCTAGTATCCTGGTACCCCCAGACCCAGTACCCCCATACCCAGCAACCTCAGAACCAGCACCCCAGCACCCCCAGATTCTGCACCCCAGCACCCCAAGACCCAGCACTCCCAGACCCAGCACCCCAACACCCCCAAACCCAGCACCCCGGCACCCCCAGCACCCCCAGAATCCAGCACCCCCAGAACCAGCAACCCAGCACCTCCAGAACCAGCAACCCCAGACCCAGTACCCTGGTACCCCCAGACCCAGTACCCTGGCACCCCCAGACCCGGCACCCCCAGACCCAGCACCCCCAGAACCCCCACACCCAGCACCCCAGACCCAGTATCCTGGTACCCCCAGATCCAGCACCCCAGCTCCTCCAGAACCAGCACCCCCAGACCCAGTATCCTGGTACCCCCAGAACCAGCAACCCAGCGCCCCCAGAATCCAGCCCCCCCAGAATCCAGCAACCCAGCACCTCCAGACCCAGCACCCCCCAAACCAGAACCCCAGCACCCCCAGACCCAGTACCTCCAGACTCAGCACCCCAACACCCCCAGACCCAGCACCCCAGCACCCAGTGAGGAGGGACCCCGGGAATGGGAACCCCAAACCCAGCACAAGGACCCCAGGAACGAGAACGGGGACCCCAGACCGTGCACAAGGACTCCAGACCCTGCACAAGGACCTACAAGCCTAAGATAGGGACCCCAAATCCAGCACTGGGACCCCCAGATATGGCACAGGGACCCCCAGATCCAGCACAGGGACCCCCAAACCCGGCACAGCGACCCCAAACCCAGCACAGGGACCCCCAGACCCCACACAGGGACCCACAAGCCCAGGATAGGGACCCCAAAGCCAGCACTGGGACCCCCAAATCCAGCACAGGGACCCTGAAACCTGGCACAGGGACCCCCAACCCCAGGCCACATTCCCCCCACACGTGTGCCCGTGCCACGCACGCAGCACCAGGCGTGTGCCAGGAGCGAGGGCCGTGCACAAGGAGCCTTTGTGTGTGTGTGTGTTGGGGTTGGGGGGGGTAAGGGCAACACAGGCCCTGGCACGGGTAACACCTGGCACAGGTAACCCCCTTGGCATGATTAACCCTCCCTGGCACAGGTAAACAACCCCTGGCATGGTTAACCACCCCTGGCACAGGTAACCACCCCCTGGTATGGTTAACCCTCCCTGGCACAGGTAACCACCCCCTGGCATGGTTAACCACCCCTGGCACAGGTAACCACCCCCTGGCATGGTTAACCCTCCCTGGCACAGGTAAACAACCCCTCGCATGGTTAACCCTCCCTGGCACAGGTAACCACCCCCTGGCATGGTTAACCCTCTTTAGCACAGGTAAACAACCCCTGGCATGGTTAACCCTCTCTAGCACAGGTAACCACCCCCTGGCATGGTTAACCCTCCCTGGCACAGGTAACCACCCCCTGGCATGGTTAACCCTCCCTGGCACAGGTAACCACCCCCTGGCATGGTTAACCCTCCCTGGCACAGGTAACCACTCCCTGGCATGGTTAACCCTCCCTGGCACAGGTAACCACTCCCTGGCATGGTTAACCCTCCCTGGCACAGGTAAACAACCCCTGGCATGGTTAACCACCCCTGGCACAGGTGACCCCCCCTGGCATGGTTAACCCTCCCTGGCACAGGTAACCACCCCCTGGCATGGTTAACCCTCCCTGGCACAGGTAACCACCCCCTGGCATGGTTAACCACCCCTGGCACAGGTAAACAACCCCTGGTATGGTTAACCCTCCCTGGCACAGGTAACCACCCCTGGCATGGTTAACCCTCCCTGGCACAGGTAACCACCCCCTGGCATGGTTAACCCTCCCTGGCACAGGTAACCACTCCCTGGCATGGTTAACCCTCCCTGGCACAGGTAACCACTCCCTGGCATGGTTAACCCTCCCTGGCACAGGTAAACAACCCCTAGCATGGTTAACCACCCCTGGCACAGGTGACCCCCCCTGGCATGGTTAACCCTCCCTGGCACAGGTAACCACCCCCTGGCATGGTTAACCCTCCCTGGCACAGGTAACCACCCCCTGGCATGGTTAACCACCCCTGGCACAGGTAAACAACCCCTGGTATGGTTAACCCTCCCTGGCACAGGTAACCACCCCTGGCATGGTTAACCCTCCCTGGCACAGGTAACCACCCCCTGGCATGGTTAACCCTCCCTGGCACAGGTAACCACCCCCTGGCATAGTTAACCCTCCCTGGCACAGGTAACCACCCCCTGGCATGGTTAACCCTCCCTGGCACAGGTAACCACCCCCTGGCATGGTTAACCACCCCTGGCACAGGTAACCACCCCCTGGCATGGTTAACCCCCCCCTCATTTTTAACCCTCCTCTATCCTCCCCCCCCCTCCATTAACCCCCACTCCCCAAGGTTATCCCCCACCCCCCACCTAGTTAATCCTCTCCAGCACATAGCTGGTTAACTCCCTGGCAAGGTTAACCCTTCCAGTACAGTTAACATACACACACCTAACCCCCCCCATTAACCCCCTGCATGCTGATTGGGTGATTAGCCCCCAGGTATTGTTAACCCCTTATGGTGTGGTTAACCCTCCCTAGTATGGTTAACCCTTCCTAGTATGGTTAACCCCCCAACTTCCAGTAGTATAATTAACCCCTTCAGCATGGTTAACCCCCCCCCCCCCGGTATTGTTAACCCCTTATGGCATGGGTAACACCCCCTTCCTAGTATGGGTAACCCCTCCTAGCACAGTTAACCCCTTCCCAGCACGGTTAATCTTGCCTAGTATGGTTAACCCCTCTGGCATGGTTAACCCCCTCCAGCACGGTTAACCCCTCCTGGCATGGCTAATCATCCCTAGCACGATTAACCCCTCCCAGCATGGTTAACCCCTCTGGTTAACTCCCTCTAAGTGTGGTTAACACCCTTCCTAGTATGGTTAACCCCTCCTGGCATGGTTAACCCCTCCTGGCATGGCTAATCATCCCTAACACGATTAAACCCCTCCAGTAAGGTTAACCCTTCCTAGCATGGTTAACCCCCTCCTGGCATGGTTAACCCTTCCTAGCATGGTCAACCCCCACCTGGCATGGTTAACCCTTCCTAGCATAGTTAACCTTCCCCGGCATAGCCGACCCCTCCCAGCATAGTTAACCCCCCCGTGGCACAGTTAACCTCTCCAGCCTGGTTAACGCCCCTCCTAGTATGGTTAACCCACTCCAGCACGGTTAACCCCCTCCTGCCACAGTTAACCCCTCCTAGCACCATTAACCCCCTCCTGGCATGATTAACCCCCGCATGCCCGCGGCCCCGGCAGCACCTACCGCCTCGCGGGAGCCGTTGCGACACGGGTGCCACGTGTGGGAGTCGTTGCTGACCTGCACCTTGTAGGCCGTCACCCAGTCGTACCTGCGCGGGGACACGGTCAGAGGTGTGTGGGGTCCCTGTGTCATGTCCTCCCCCCCCCAAGCCCCGACTTACGTCCAGATGGAGTTGAGGCCCTGGGTGACGACGCCGGTGAAGCTGGTGAGGCGCCCGGCGTCCACCGCCAACCACTGCCCCGTGTCCTCGCGCCCCGCGCACCACCCGCCGTCGAAGGGGTCCCCGTCGTACAGCCCCGACTGCCGAGGCACCCACTGGCACCCGCGCCACAACCAGGTGGGGGCACCAGGTGGTGGCACTGGGATGGAGATGGCACCGGGGTGGCACCGCTGTGGCACTGGGATGGCACTGGGATGGGGATGATGGCACCAGGATGGCACCAGTGTGGCACTGGGATGGAGGTGGCACTAGGGTGGTGATGGCACTGGGATGACACTGGGATGAAGATAGCACTGGGATGTTGATGGCACCAGTGTGGCACTGATACTGGGATGACACTGGGATGGGGATGGCACTGGGGTGGGGATGGCACAGGGATGTTGGGGGCACTGGGATGTTGATGGCTCCAGTGTGGCACTGGTACTGGGATGACACTGGGATAGTGAAGAGGGCACTGGGATGGTGATGGCACCAGTATGGCGCTGGTACTGGGATGGGGATGGCACTGGGATAGTGATGATGGCACCAGTGTGGCACTGGTACTGGGATGACACTGGGATGGGGATGGCACTAGGGTGGCACTGGTACTGGGATGACACTGGGATAGTGAAGAGGGCACTGGGATGGTGATGGCACCAGTGTGGCACTGGTACTGGGATGACACTGGGATGGGGATGGCACAGGGATGGAGATGTCACCAGTGTGACACTGGTACTGGGATGACACTGGGATGGAGATAGCACTGGGATGGAGATAGCACTGGGATGGGGATGGCACTGGGGTGGGGATGGCACTGGGATAACACTGGGATGGGGATGGCACTGGGGTGGCACTGGTACTGGGATAACACTGGGATGGGGATGGCACAGGGATGGTGGGGGCACTGGGATGTTGATGGCACCAGTGTGGCACTGGTACTGGGATGACACTGGGATGGGGATGGCACTAGGATAGTGAAGATGGCACTGGGATGGTGATGACACCAGTGTGGCACTGGTACTGGGATGACACTGGGATGGGGATGGCACTGGGATAGTGATGATGGCGCAAGTGTGGCACTGGTACTGGGATGACACTGGGATATTGATGATGGTACCAGGATGGCCCAGTGTGGCACTGGGATGGTAGGGGCACCGGGATGGCACTGGGATAGCGATGGCACCAGTGTGGCACTGGGATGGTGATGGGATGGTGGTAATGATACCAGGGTGGCACCAGTGTGGCACTGGGATGGAGGTGGCACTAGGGTGGTGATGGCACTGGGATGACACTGGGATGAAGATAGCACTGGGATGTTGATGGCACCAGTGTGGCACTGATACTGGGATGACACTGGGATGGGGATGGCACTGGGGTGGGGATGGCACAGGGATGGTGGGGGCACTGGGATGTTGATGGCTCCAGTGTGGCACTGGTACTGGGATGACATTGGGATGGAGATAACACTGGGATAGTGATGATGGCACCAGTGTGACACTGGTACTGGGATGGCACTGGGATGGGGATGGCACTAGGATGGTGATGGCACCAGTGTGGCACTGGTACTGGGATGGCACTGGGATGGAGATAGCACTGGGGTGGCACTGGTACTGGGATGACACTGGGATAGTGAAGAGGGCACTGGGATGGTGATGGCACCAGTGTGGCACTGGTACTGGGATGACACTGGGATGGGGATGGCACAGGGATGGAGATGTCACCAGTGTGACACTGGTACTGGGATGACACTGGGATGGAGATAGCACTGGGATGACACTGGGATGGGGATAGCACTGGGATGACACTGGGATGGGGATGGCACTAGGATAGTGAAGATGGCACTGGGATGGTGATGGCACCAGTGTGGCACTGGTACTGGGATGACACTGGGATGGGGATGGCACTGGGATAGTGATGATGGCGCAAGTGTGGCACTGGTACTGGGATGACACTGGGATATTGATGATGGTACCAGGATGGCCCAAGTGTGGCACTGGGATGGTAGGGGCACTGGGATGGCACTGGGATAGCGATGGCACCAGTGTGGCACTGGGATGGTGGTAATGATACCAGGGTGGCACCAGTGTGGCACTGGGATGGAGATAGCACTGGGATAGTGGTGAAACCAGTATGGCACCAGTGTGGCACTGGGGTGGCACTGGTACTGGGATGACACTGGGATGAGGATGATGGTAGCAGGACAGCACCAGTGTGGCACAGAGATGGCACTGGGATGGGGATGGCACTGGGATAGTGGTGGAACCAGTATGGCACTAGTGTGTCACTGGGATGGCACAGGGATGGGGATGGCACTGGGATGGGGATGGCACTGGGATGGGGATGATGGTAGCAGGATGGCACCAGTGT
Source organism: Coccyzus lansbergi (assembly GCA_033558105.1). Classification (NCBI taxonomy): domain Eukaryota; kingdom Metazoa; phylum Chordata; class Aves; order Cuculiformes; family Coccyzidae; genus Coccyzus; species Coccyzus lansbergi. Next base: position 50,636 of record JAUMJK010001639.1, on the reverse strand, counting down.
GGCACTGGGATGGCACTGGGATGGGTGGTAAGGGGATGATGGTGGTACTGGTGTGGCATGGGGATGGCACGGGGATGGCACTGGGGTGGTGATGGATGGCACAGGGATGGCACTGGTATGGTGGTGGCACTGGGATGGCACTGGGGATGGTGGTGGCACTGGAGATGGCACATGGATGGCACTGGGGTGGTGATGGATGGCACAGGGATGGTACTGGTATGGTGGTGGCACTGGGATGGCACGGGGGATGGTGGTGGCACTGGGGATGGCACATGGAGGGCACTGGGGTGGTACTGGTATGGTGGTGGCACTGGGATGGCACTGGGGATGGCACACAGATGGCACTGGGGATGGCACATGGATGGCACTGGGGTGGTGATAGATGGCACAGGGATGGCACTGGTATGGTGGTGGCACTGGGGATGGCACACGGATGGCACTGGGGATGGTGGTGGCACTGGGGTGGTGATGGGTGGCACGGGGATGGCACTGGGATGGTGGTGTCCCTGGGATGGCACTGGGGTGGTGATGGAAGGCACGGGGATGGCACTAGGATGGTGGTGGCACTGGGATGGCACTGGGGCGTCCCCGGGGTGCCCCCGTGGCGTTACCTGGATGTTGAGGCGCCCGCGGTGGGCGCCCAGCCCGGGGCGTTTGGCGCTGGACGCTTGCAGCTGCCAGTCCTGCACCCGCAGGGACTCCAGCCCCAAGGGGGGACACGCTGCACCCCGGCACCGCGTCACCCCCATGTCACATTCCTCCCATCACCCGGACCCCCATCGTGTCACCTCAACCCCTCCTGTGTCACTCCCCATATCCCCCTGACCCCACATGTTACCCAGAACCCCCGCACTGTCAACCCTTTCATGTCACCCAGACCCCCCATGTCACCCTCCATATCCCCCAGAGTCCTCCATGTCACTCCCCATATCACCCAGATCCCCCATGTCACCCCCCATGTCCCTTCCCATGTCCCCCAGACTCCTCCATGTCAACCCCCATGTCCCCCAGACCCCTCCATGTTACCTCCCATGTCCCCCAGACACCCCCATGTCACCCTCCATGTCCCCCAGACCCCCCCATGTCACCTCCCATCTCTCCCAGTCCCCTCCATGTCACCTCCCATGTCCTCCATGCTCCCCCCATGTCCCCCAGCCCCTCCATATCCCCCCCATGTCCCCCAGAATCTCCATGTCACCCCCTATGTCCCCCAGCCCCCTCCATGTCCCCCCCCATGTCCCCCAGCCCCCTCCATGTCCCCCCCCATGTCCCCCAGACCCCTTCATATCCCCCCATGTCCCCCAGACCCCTCCATGTCACCCCCATGTCCCCCAGACCCTCCATGTCACCCCCATGTCCCCCAGACCCTCCATGTCACCCCCTATGTCCTCTAGACCCCTCCATGTCACCTCCCATGTCCCCCAGACCCCTTCATATCCCCCCATGTCCCCCAGATCCCTTCATATCCCCCCATGTCCCCCAGACCCTCCATGTCACCCCCTATGTCCTCCAGCCCCCTCCATGTCACCCCCTATGTCCTCCAGCCCCCTCCATGTCACCCCCCATGTCCTCCAGTCCCCTCCATGTCACCCCCCATGTCCTCCAGACCCCTCCACATTACCCCCCACATCCTCCAGATGCCCCCATGTCACATCCCATGTCCCCCAGACTCCTCCATGTCCCCCCCATGTCCCCCAGACTCCTCCATGTCACCTCCCATGTCCCCCAGGACCCCCCATGTCACCTCCCATGTCCCCCAGGACCCCCCATGTCACCTCCCATGTCATCTCCAATGTTCCCCAGATCCCTCCATGTCCCCCCCCCATGTCCCCCAGACCCCTCCATGTCACCCCCCATGTCCCCCAGACTCCTCCATGTCACCCCCCCATGTCACCCCCCCATGACAAACCCCCTGTGTGTTTGTGTCACACGCGTGTGCCCCCTCTGGACTCACAAGACTTTTGCGGAGGGGGCGGAGCCTTCGGCCTCTTCTTCCTCAGCACCTTCTTCCTCACCAGCACCTTCTTCTTCCTCAGCACCCGCCGGGGGGACCCTGGGGGTGGGTGTGTGGGTGTGTGTGTGTGTGTCACCAGCACCCCCCCGTGTCACCAGTGACCCCTCCCCCAAGCACACGTGTGCACACGCCTGAGCGTGCCCAGGCTCGCACGCGCAGCCCTGCAAGCGCCTGTCACACGCTCGTGGGAGCTCAGCTGTGCACATGCTTGTGCACACACAAACACATGCGCTCATGCACGTGTTCTTGCACACTCAGCCCTGCACACACGCACACTCGCTTGTACACACGCGCTTGCACACTCAGCCCCGCACGCCTTTGCTCGCGCACACACACTTATGCACGCATTCTTGCACACTCAGACCTGCACACACACACACTCGTACACATGTTCTTGCACACTCAGCCCCGCACACCTTTGTGCATGCACATGCTCATGCACACATTCTTGCACTCAGCCGTGCACATAGACACACACACTTGTCCACACGTTCTTGCACACTCAGCCCCCCCCACACCCTTGTGCACACAGACGCTCATGCACACATTCTTGCACACTCAGCCTGGCGCACACATGCAGCATGCGTGCACACGCTCATTCTTGCACGCTCAGCCCTGCACACTCCCCCTGCACGCACCATGTGCACACTCGTGTGCAGTGCCCCGCATGCACTGTGTGCACACGCACACACTTACGCACACTCCCTCCACACAGAGCTGGGCACGCACACTCCTGCACACACTTTGCACGCAGAGCCCTGCGCGCACACACACACACTTGTGCACACATTGCTGTGCACACACGCTCCTGCACACACCATGCAGAGAGCCATGCACAGTCACTCGTGCATGCAGAGCCTTGCACACTCACGCACACTCTGCCTGCACACATGGAGCTGTGCGCACATTCCTGCACAAATGGTGCTCACAGAGCTGTGCACACACACTCACTCATGCACTCCCCCTGCACACCCAGAGCCATACACACACTCACCCACTTCCCCCTGCACACCCAGAGCTGTGCACGCACATTCCTGCACACACAGTGCTCACAGAGCCGTGCACACACAACTCACCCTGCACACAGAGCCAGGCGCATACACACTCACACTCAACCTGGACACACAGAGCTATGCACACATACACATTCACACACTCATCCTGCACACCCAGAGCTGTGCACACACGGTGCTCACAGAGGCATGCACACAGTCACACATGAACACACACACATACACTCACTCTGCACACACTGAGCCATGCACGCGCACGCACTCACACACTCATCCTGCACAGAGCTGTGCACACACACACACATACACTCACACACTCCCCCTGCACACACAGAGCTGTGCACACACACACACTCACCCTGCACACACTGAGCCATGCACACACACACACACACACTCACCTTGCACACCCAGAGCTGTGCATGCACATTCCTGCACACGTGGTGCTCACAGAGCTGTGCACACACACTCATTCGCACTCATACATTCACCCTGCACACACAGATCCATGCATACACACACACACTCGTGCACACACATTCCTGCACACATGGTGCTCACAGAGCCGTGCACACGCTCACTCGTGCACACACACTCCCCCTGCACATGCAGCCTTGCACACACACACCCACTCCCCCTGCACACCCAGAGCTGTGCACACAGGGTGCTCACAGAGGCATGCACACAGTCACACATGCACACACTCCCCCTGCACACACACACATACACTCACTCTGCACACACTGAGCCATGCACGCGCACACACTCACACACTCATCCTGCACAGAGCTGTGCACACACACACATACACTCACACACTCCCCCTGCACACACAGAGCTGTGCACACACACACACACTCACCCTGCACACACTGAGCCATGCACACACACACACTCACCTTGCACACCCAGAGCTGTGCATGCACATTCCTGCACACATGGTGCTCACAGAGCTGTGCACACACACTCATTCGCACTCATACATTCACCCTGCACACACAGAGCCATGCATACACACACACATACACACTCTCGTGCACACACATTCCTGCACACATGGTGCTCACAGAGCCGTGCACATGCTCACTCGTGCACACACATTCCCCCTGCACATGCAGCCTTGCACACACACACTCACTCCCCCTGCACACCCAGAGCTGTGCACACACATTCCTGCACACATGGTGCTCACAGAGCCGTGCACACACAACTCACCCTGCACACAGAGTCAGGCACACACACACTCACACTCAACCTGGACACACAGAGCTATGCACACATACACATTCACACACTTACCGTGCACACACACACACACACTCATCCTGCACACCCAGAGCTGTGCACACAGGGTGCTCACAGAGGCATGCACACAGTCACACATGCACACACTCCCCCTGCACACACACACTCACTCTGCACACACTGAGCCATGCACACACACGCACTCACACACTCATCCTGCACAGAGCTGTGCACACACACACATACTCTCACCCACTCCCCCTGCACACCCAGAGCTGTGCACGCACATTCCTGCACACACGGTGCTCACAGAGCCGTGCACACACTCCCTCATGCACACACTCGCCCTGCACATGCAGCCTTGCACACACACACTCACTCCCCCTGCACACCCAGAGCTGTGCACACATTCCTGCACACACGGTGCTCACAGAGCCGTGCACACACAACTCACCCTGCACACAGAGCCAGGCGCATACACACTCACACTCAACCTGGACACACAGAGCCATGCACACATACACATTCACACACTCATCCTGCACACCCAGAGCTGTGCACACACGGTGCTCACAGAGGCATGCACACAGTCACACATGCACACACTCCCCCTGCACACACACACATACACTCACTCTGCACACACTGAGCCATGCACGCGCACACACTCACACACTCATCCTGCACAGAGCTGTGCACACACACACATACACTCACACACTCCCCCTGCACACCCAGAGCTGTGCACGCACATTCCTGCACACACGGTGCTCACAGAGCCGTGCACACACTCCCTCATGCACACACTCGCCCTGCACATGCAGCCTTGCACACACACACTCACTCCCCCTGCACACCCAGAGCTGTGCACGCACATTCCTGCACACACGGTGCTCACAGAGCCGTGCACACACAACTCACCCTGCACACAGAGCCAGGCGCATACACACTCACACTCAACCTGGACACACAGAGCTATGCACACATACACATTCACACACTTACCCTGCACACACAGAGCCGTGCACACACACACACACACACTCATCCTGCACACCCAGAGCTGTGCACACAGGGTGCTCACAGAGGCATGCACACAGTCACACATGCACACACTCCCCCTGCACACACGCACATACACTCACTCTGCACACACTGAGCCATGCACGCGCACACACTCACACACTCATCCTGCACAGAGCTGTGCACACACACATACACATACACTCACACACTCCCCCGCACACACAGAGCTGTGCACACACACACACTCACCCTGCACACACTGAGCCATGCACACACACACACACACACTCACCTTGCACACCCAGAGCTGTGCATGCACATTCCTGCACACGTGGTGCTCACAGAGCTGTGCACACACACTCAGCACACACACTCATACATTCACCCTGCACACACAGAGCCATGCATACACACACACACACACTTGTGCACACACATTCCTGCACACATGGTGCTCACAGAGCCGTGCACACGCTCACTCGTGCACACACACTCCCCCTGCCTACACAGGGCTGTGCACACGCATTCCTGCACACACCATGCGCAGAGCCGTGCACACACTCATGCACACTCCCCCTGCACAGAGAGCTGTGCACACATTCCTGCACAAATGGTGCTCACAGGGCTGTGCACACACACTCACACACACTCCCCCTGCACACAGAGCTGTGCACACACACATTCCTGCACACGTGGTGCTCACAGATCCGTGCACACACATTCCTGCGCACACTCACTCGTGCACACACTCCCCCTGCGCACACACACAGCCTGGCACACACACTCACTCCCCTTGCACACACACAGCTGTGCACACACATTCCTGCACACCCAGCCCCTCCCCCCCCCCCCCTTTAACCCCTTCGGGACTGGGGGTGCTGCCAGGGGGTCCTGAAGCCTTTTGGGGGGGGGGGGGGGGGGTGTCCCATCCCAGTGCCTTAAGGGTGGGTCCTAGTGTCTTTGGGGGATCCCACTGCAGTTTGGGGGGGGGGGGTGTCCGGGGGGGTCCCATCCCTGTTATTTCTGGGGCTCCTGGTGCCTTTGGGGGGGTCCCATCCCGGTTATTTAGGGGGGGGTCCCACTGTAGTTTGGGGAGCTCTGGGGTTCCCGGTGCCTTTGTGGGGGGTGGGGGGGGGGGTGTCCCCTCCCGGTTCTTTCAGGGCTTCCCTTTGGGGGGTGTCCCCACCCATCCCGGTACCTTTTGGGGGGGCTCCGGTCGCGGTGCCTTTCGGGGTTCCCGGCGTGGGGGGGGTCGGGGGGGTCGGAGGAGACGTCCGGGCTCCTTTGGGGGGTCCCGGCTTGGTCGGGGGGGACCCCATCCCAGCTCCTTTGGGGGGTCCTGTGGTGACCTGGGTGGGTCCCGGCTTGGTCGGGGGGGACCCCAGTGTTGCTCCTTTGGGGGGTCCCGGCTTGGTCGTGGGGGACCCCATCCCAGCTCCTTTGGGGGGTCCCGTGGAGGCCCGGGGGGTGCTGGGGGCTGGGGTCCCGGGGGGGGTCGCCAGCAGCAGCAGCAACACTAGCCCCAGAGGGGCGAGGGGAGCCCCAGCCATGGCTAACCCCACAGCGGCGGCTGCACCCCCCACCCTGAACCCCCCCAACCCCGACCCGCCCCCTGCCCCCCCCCCCCCCAACCCCCCCCCTCGGACCGCCCCCAGCCCCGCCCCCACCCCAGACAGGGACCCCAGCATGGGGGGAGGGGGAGGGGAGACTGTTCCCACTGTACCCCAGTAACCCCACTGGTCCCGGCACTCTGCCCCCAGTGCACCCTGCACCCCAGAGTTGCACTGTGGCCAGTATTCCCAGTATCACCAGTACCCCGTCCCCGCTGTCCCAGCACTCCAGTATCCCCAGTACTGTGTCTCCAGTGTCTCAGCATCCCAGTATCCCCAGTTCCATGTCCCTGCTGTCCCACTGTCCCAGCACCCCAGTATCCCCAGTACCGTGTCCCAACTCTCCTAGCACCCCAGTAGCCCCAGTACTGTGTCCCCACTCTCCCAGTAGCCCCAGTACCACATCCCCACTCTCCGAGCACTCCAGTATCTGTGTCCCCACTCTCCGAGCACTCCAGTATCCCCAGTACCATGACCCCACTGTCCCAGCACCCCAGTACCGCCAGTACCATGTCCCCAGTTTCCCAGTATCCCAGTACCATGCCCCTAATGTCCCAGCACCCCAGTATCCCCAGTACCACATCCCTACTCTCCGAGCACTCCAGTATCCCCAGTACCATGACCCCACTGTCCCAGCACCCCAGTATTCCCAGTACCACATCCCCACTCTCCTAGCACCCCATTATCCCCAGTACCATGTCCCCACTCTCCCAGCACCCCAGTATCCCCAGTACCTCATCCCACTGTCCCAGTATCCCAGTATCCCCAGTACCACATCCCTACTCTCAGAGCACTCCAGTATCCCCAGTACCACATCCCTACTCTCAGAGCACTCCAGTATCCCCAGTACCACATCCCCACTCTCCTAGCACTCCAGTATCCCCAGTACCGTGTCCCCACTGTCCCAGCACCCCAGTATCCCCAGTACCACATCCCCACTCTCCGAGCACTCCAGCATCTGTGTCCCCACTGTCCCAGTATCCCAGCACCCCAGTACCATGTCCCCACTGTCCCAGCACCCCAGTATCCCCAGTACTGCGTCTCCACTCTCCCAGCACCCCAGTATTGTGTCCCCACTGTCTCAATATCCCCAGCATCCCAGTACCATGTCCCCACTGTCCCAGTATCCCCAGTACCGTGTCCACACTGTCCCAGTATCCCCAGCATCCCAGTACCGTGTCCCCACTGTCCCAGTATCCCCAGCATCCCAGTCCCATGTCTCCACTGTCCCAGTATCCCCAGCATCCCAGTCCCATGTCTCCACTGTCCCAGTATCCCCAGCATCCCAGTCCCATGTCTCCACTGTCCCAGTATCCCCAGCACCCCAATATCCCCAGTACCATGTCCTCACTCTCCTAGCATCTCAGTATCCCCAGTACTGTGCCCCTACTGTCCCAGTATCCCCAGCATCCCAGTACCGTGTCCCCACTGTCCCAGTATCCCCAGCATCCCAGTCCCATGTCCCCACTGTCCCAGTATCCCCAGCACCCCAATACCCCCTAACACCGTGTCCCCACTCTCCTAGCACCCCCAGTACTGCGTCCCCACTCTCCTGGCACTCCAGTATCCCCAGTACTGTGTCCCCACTGTCCCAGTATCCCCAGTACCGTGTTCCCCCCCTCCCCAGCCGAACCCGGGGAACCGGGCGGCCCCTCGGGCGGAGAGGAGAGACTGGAGCTGAGACCGAGCCGGCCCTGGGACCCTGCCCCCCACTCCCTCACCCCCTCTTCACCCCCCAATCCTGAGATCCTCCCCTCGCCCCCCTCCCCCCCCCTTGCCCCCCATTCCACCTCCGGGACCCTGCACCCCCCCCCCCCCCCCCCCCCCCAATCCAGCCCTGGGACCCTGATCCCCCTCACCCATTCCAGTACTAGGACCCTCACCCCCCTATCCTGCCCCCCAAATCCAGCCCTGGGACCCTGATCCCCCTCACCCAATCCAGTCCTAGGACACCCTCCCCCTGCCCCCCAAATCCAGCCCTGGGACCCTGATCCCCTCACCCAATCCAGTCCTAGGACACCCTCCCCCTCCTCCTGCCCCCCCAAATCCAGCCCTGGGACCCTGATCCCCCTCACCCAATCCAGTCCTAGGACCCTCCCCCTGCCCCTCAAATCCAGCCCTGGGACCCTGATCCCCCTCACCCAATCCAGTCCTAGGACACCCCTCCCCCTCCCCCTGCCCCTCAAATCCAACCCTGGGACCCTGATCCCCTCACCCAATCCAGTCCTAGGACACCCTCCCCCTGCCCCTCAAATCCAGCCCTGGGACCCTGATCCCCCTCACCCAATCCAGTCCTAGGACACCCTCCCCCTGCCCCTCAAATCCAGCCCTGGGACCCTGATCCCCCTCACCCAATCCAGTCCTAGGACACCCTCCCCCTGCCCCCCAAATCCAGCCCTGGGACCCTGATCTCCCTCACCCAATCCAGTCTTAGGACCCTCCCTCCTATCCTGCCCCCCTCCAAATCCAGTCCTAGGATCTTGTCCCAAGTCCCCACACCCAGGAGATGGGGCAGGATTTGGGGCTGGGGGCAGTGGAGGAGGGGGGGACATGCAGCCCCCAGAGACAGCAGCACCAGTTGGGGCTTGGGGAGGGGGAGAACCATGGGTCCTTTGGCCCCGATTCCCTCAGGGATGGTCCTGGGGGGGTGGGGTCCTTTGGCCCTAAATCACTCCAGGATGCTCCGTCGCCCCAGATATTTTCCTGTGGGATGGGGTCCTCTGGCCCCGATTCCCTCAGGGATGGTCCTGTGGGGTGGGGTCCTTTGGCCCTAAATCACTCCAGGATGCTCAGTCACCCCAGATATTTTCCTGTGGGATGGGGTCCTCTGGCCCCGATTCCCTCAGGGATGGTCCTGGGGGGGTGGGGTCCTTTGGCCCTAAATCACTCCAGGATGCTCCGTCGCCCCAGATATTTTCCTGTGGGATGGGGTCCTCTGGCCCCGATTCCCTCAGGGATGGTCCTGTGGGGTGGGGTCCTTTGGCCCTAAATCACTCCAGGATGCTCAGTCACCCCAGATATTTTCCTGTGGGATGGGGTCCTCTGGCCCCGATTCCCTCAGGGAAGGTCCTGTGGGACAAGGTCTTCCACCCCAGGAGCACCTGGGGACGCTCCTGTGGGACAAGTTCCTTTGGCCCTGATTCCTCCAGGGATGCTCCTTGGGGATGAGCTTCTCCATCTCAGCAGTGCCTGGAGATGCTCCTGTGGGACAAGGTCCTTTGGCCCCGATTCCACCAGGGAGGGTCCTGCAGGATGGGGCTGTTTGGCCCTGATTCACTCAAAGATGTTCCTGTGGGATGGGGTCCTTTGACCCCGATTCCCCCACGGATGCTCCTTGGGGATGAGGTTCTCCATCTCAGCAGAGCCTTGGGAATGCTTTTATGGAACAGGATCCTTCAGCTCCAATTCCCCCAAGGATGCTCCTTTGGGATGGGGTCCTTTAGGTCTGATTGCCCCAGGGATGCTCCTTCGGCCCCTATTCCCCCACGGATGCTCCTTGGGTATGAGGTTCTCCATCTCAGCAGCGCCTGGAGATGCTCCTGGGGGACAGGATCCTTTGGCCCTGATTCACTCCAGGGATGGGGTCCCTTAGCTCTGACTCCCCAGGGATGGGGTCCTTTAGCTCTGATTCCCCCCCGGATGCTCCTTCAGCCCCGATTCCCCCACAGATGCTCCTTTGGCCCTGATTCCCCCACGGATGCTCCTTTGGGATGAGGTTCTCCATCTCAGCAGCGCCTGGGGATGCTCTTCCCAGCCCTGGCCAAGCGCGTGGGACGACTTGGCCCTGGGCGGCTCTGGCTCGGGTCCCGGGCATCTGGTTTGCAGGCCAGGGCTTTGTTTCACACTCGTCTCCGGGGGTCTGGATGATGGGAAGAGCTTCCCAACCATCCGAAGCATCTCCCGGTCCCACCCCAGGGCTGCGGGTGAAGGGCGCGAGGCTGGCGTCACCTGCTCTCCACGTGGTGGGATTCCCGAGGGTCCCCACAGGCCTTGGCAGCCTCCTCGGTGCTGAGGCAGCGCTTGGCCCTGCTCCCAGACCCAGCTCCGCAGGCTCCGCTGGCTCCGATCCAGCCCAGCTCAGCACTTCCAGGACGGGATGAAATTCCTCGTGCAACTTGGCCTCCGCTCAAGTTGACCGCGGCCGCCCCGCCGGCTGCTGCCAGATCCGGCTGCCCAAGGAACCTTAAAGGCACCGGAGCTGGTGGGGACGCGCAGGAGGGATCCCCCGGCACCCCGGGAGGCATCTCCGGCACTAGGGCCAAAGCCCCCAGTTTGGCTCTGGAACTGGTGGCACCACCAGTGCTGGTGCTCCTGGCGAAGCCTGCTGCTCCCCGTGGGTGTGGAGAAGGGATCCTCCAGTGTGGAGTCTCCCCTGGGATCATCAGCTCGGGGAATGGCTTGGGTGGGAAGGGACCCCAAAGCCCATCCCCACCGGCAGGGACACCTCCTAAGGGATCAGGGGCTCCCAGCCTCATCCAACCTGGCCTCGGACATCTCCAGGGATGGGATCTGGGGGGATCTGGGTGATGGCGAGTTAGAGTCATGGAAACACAGAAGGGTTTGGGTTGGAAGGGACCTCACAGCTCATCCAGTTCCACCCATGGGACACCTCCCACTGGATCTGGTTACTCCCAGTCCCATCCAACCTGGCCTCAAACCCCTCCAGGGACGGAGCAGCCACCACTGCTCTGGCCAACCAGGGTCTCTCCACCAACCAGTAGAACTTTTTTCCCTAAGATCTCACCTCCATCTCCCCTCTTGCAGCTCCGAAGAGTTCCCCCCGACCCTCTCCTTGCCCTTCTTAAATCTAATCAGTACTGATGCAATTAGCAAATGAGCAACACCTTGGTGGCACCACCAGGAGCTGCAGGAACAGTTTTCACCTGGTGCCAACTCTGGGGGAGCTTCCAGGGATGTCTCCCTCTGGGAACGGGGCTCACGGCCAAACAGGGGATGGGGACAGTGGCCAAGGAGCCACAGGACTGAAGGACCTTCTCCCCCCAGGGCTGGGGGGGGACACACGTCAGCTCTGGCTCCGCAGGGCCGCTTGGGTTTCAGCAGGGGTTCAGGCCAGAAGGTAGGGGGTTAATGTCTTCTCCACCTCCAGAGAGGAAACGGCAAGTGGAGGGAGAGCTGTGCCATGGAATCCTGGGATGGTTTGTGTTGGAAGGGACCTCAAAGCCCATCCAGTCCCACCTCCTGCCACGGGCAGGGACACCTCCCGCTGGATCAGGGGCTCCAAGCCCCATCCAACATGGCCTCGGACACCTCCAGGGATGGGGCAGCCTGTCCCAGGGCCTCCTCACCCTCCCCGGAGAACATTTTTCCTCAAGATCTCATCTCCATCTCCCCTCTTCCAGCTTAAAACTGTCCAGCTTGTCCTCTCCCTCATCAAAAGTCCCTCCCCAGCCCTCCTGGAGCCCCTTTCCCTGCTGGAAGCTGCTCTAAGGTCTCCCCAGAGCCTTCTCTCCTCCAGGATGAACAACCCCAACTCTCTCAGCCTCCTCCGGGAGGTTCTCCAGCCCTCACATCATCTCCGTGGCCTCTTCTGGACTCCTCCACCAGCTCCGCATCCTCTGTCCTCCGGGGGACGCCTGGCTCGGTGCCCTGAGCTTCCCCGGGCACCACAGGCTGTGGCCAAGGGCAGGGCCACCAGCCAACACAAACGCCTCGGTGGTCACCGAGCCACCCACAGGGCTCGTGCCCAAACCGCCCGGAGGAGCCACATCCACCCGAGGTGCCACCTCCACCCGCAGAGCCCGGGCAGGCGGCCCCGCTCAGCTTGGCTGCACCCGCCGGGAGAGGAGCCCAGCACCGTGTCCCAGCACCGTGTCCCATCCCCATGTTCCATTGTCGTATCCCACCACCTATCTCCCATCTCCGTGTCCAATCTCCGTGTCCCATCTCCATGTCCCATCAACGTGTCCTATCACCATGTCCCACCATGTGTCCCATCTCCGTGTCCCATCACCGTGTCCCATCTCCGTGTCCCATCACAGTGTCCCACTGCTGTGTCCCATCTCTGTGTCCCATCGCTGTGTCCCACCATGTGTCCCACCCCTATGTCCCATCTCCATGTCCCATCAACGTGTCCTATCACCATGTCCCACCATGTGTCCCATCTCCGTGTCCCATCACCGTGTCCCATCTCCGTGTCCCACTGCTGTGTCCCATCTCTGTGTCCCATCGCTGTGTCCCACCATGTGTCCCACCCCTATGTCCCATCTCCATGTCCCATCAACGTGTCCCATCTCCGTGTCCCATCACCGTGTCCCACTGCTGTGTCCCATCTCTGTGTCCCACCATGTGTCCCACCCCTATGTCCCATCACCGTGTCCCATCCCCATGTTCCAACATATGTCCCATCACCGTGTCCCACCGTGTGTCCCATCTCCGTGTCCCATCACTGTGTCCCATCCTCATGTTCCACCATGTGTTCCATCACCATGTGTCCCATCACTGTGTCCCACTGCTGTGTCCCATCCCCGTGTCCCATCCCCGTGTCCCATCACCATGTCCCATCACCATGTCCCATCCTCATGTCCCATCCCCATGTTCCACCATGTGTCCCATCACCATGTCCCACCGTGTGTCCCACTGCTGTGTCCCATCACTGTGTCCCATCCCCATGTCCCATCTCCATGTCCCATTGCCGTGTCCCACCTCGTGTCCCATCTCCATGTCCCATTGCCGTGTCCCACCTCGTGTCCCATCCCCATATCCCATCACCGTGTCCCATCCCCATGTCCCATCACTGTGTCCCATCCCCATGTTCCACCATGTGTCCCATCACCGTGTCCCATCACTGTGTCACATCACCATGTGCCACCACATGTCCCACCATGTGTTGCATGCCCATATCCCATCCCCATGTCCCATCACTGTGTCCCATTGCTGTCCTGTGATGTCCCATTGCTGTGTCCCATCCCCGTGTCCTACCACTGTCCCACTGCTGTGTCCCATCACTGTGTGTCCCACCACACAAGTCCCACTGCTGCATCTCATCACCGCATCCCACAGCCGTGTCCTCCTGTGTCCCATCACCGTGTCCCATCACCACATCCCACCAAGTGTCCCATCTCCGTGTCCCCCCACGTGTCCCATCACCGTGTCCCACCACTTGTCCTGCCTCCATCTTTCCCCACACCAGGGGGTGTGGATTTGTTCCCTTTTTCTCTTTATTTACACAATTCTTGGCTTTTTCCCCAGAGGGGCAGAAAAGGGCCCCTCCCCCCTCCTCCCCCCCGCAACTGATAACGAGAGGACGATATTAGTGATAAGAGGAGGGGATGCACTCACCCCATGGGACTCAGGGTCCTGAGCAGGGACACAGCCAGATGTGGAGCTGAACGTCTGGGGTGGGGGTTGGGGGGGGGTGCTGGGTGCCAACTGGAGAATCCAGCCCATCCCAGAGTCTCCATCCCACCTCCTTCCCTCCAGAGCCTCCAGATCCCACTCTTTGTCCCACTCTGTGTCCCTCTCTGTGTCCCACTCTGGGCCGTTCCATGTCCCTCTCCATGTCCTGTCCATGTCCCTCTGTGTCCTTCTCCGTGTCCCACTCATCCCACTCCATGTCCTGCTCTGTGTCCCAGCTCCATGTCCCATCGCGGGGGGGGTCCCTGTCCCATTGTTGGGGGAAGCGTCCCTGTCCTATTGCCATGGGGGGGGGGGGGTCCCTTTCTCATTGTGGGGGTTCCCTTTCCCATTGTGGGGGTTCCCTTTCCCATTGTGGGGGGTCCCTGTCCCATTCCGGGGGGAGTCCCTGTCCCATTGCCATAGGGGGGTCCTATCCCATTGAGGGGGGTCCCCTGCCCCATCACAGCAGTGTTGGGGGGAGGAGGGGGTCCCCATCCCATTGCCATGGGAAGTCCCTTTCCCATTGAGGGGAGTCCCTACCCCATTGCAGGGGGTCCCTGTCCCATTGGGAAGGGGGGTCCCTGCCCCATTGCCATGGTGGGGGAGGAGGGGGTCCCCTGCGTTCCTTAGGAGAAGCCCAGGCCCTGCAGCGGACGCGCCGGGAACTTGTCCAGGTCCTCAAAAGCTGGATCTGAGCAGGGAAAAGGGGGTGAGGGAGGGGGGCACAGTGATCCCAGCCCTGCAGAGGGACCCCCTTGGGGCAGCTGGGGGGGGGGGTGGGGGTGGCAGGGCTGCAGAGGGGACAGCAGGGACACAGGTAGGGAGGCAGGAATGTGAGCAGGGATGAAAGGATGCAGGGATGCACATGGGGGTGCAGGCAGGGATGAAGGGATGTGAGCAGGGATGCAGGGAGGGATGCAGGGAGGGATGCAGGTAGAGATGCAGGGATGCAGGCAGGGATGCAGGGAGGGAGGCAGGGATGCAGGTAGGGATGAAGGGATGCAGGGAGGGATGCAGGTAGAGATGCAGGGATGCAGGCAGGGATGCAGGCAGGGATGTGAGCAGGGATGCAGGTAGGGATGAAGGGATGCAGGTAGGGATGGAGGTAGAGATGCAGGGATGCAGGTAGGGCTGCAGGCAGGGATGAAGGGATGCAGGTAGGGATGCAGGCAGGGATGCAGGGATGCGAGCAGGGATGCAGGTAGAGATGTAGGGATGCAGGTAGGGATGCAGGGATGCAGGTAGGGATGAAGGGATGCAGGGAGGGATGCAGGTAGAGATGCAGGGATGTGAGCAGAGATGCAGGCAGGGCTGCAGGGCTGCAGGCAGGGATGCAGGGATGCAGGCAGGGATGGAGGTAGAGATGCAGGGATGCAGGTAGGGCTGCAGGCAGGGATGAAGGGATGCAGGTAGGGATGCAGTCAGGGATGCAGGGATGGAGGCAGGGATGCAGGCAGGGATGCAGGGATATGAGCAGGGATGCAGGGTTGCATGGATGCAGGCAGGGATGAAGGGATGCAGGGAGGGATGCAGGGATGCGAGCAGGGATGCCGGCAGGGATGCAGGGATATGAGCAGGGATTCAGGCAGGGATGCAAGCAGAGGTGCAGGGGTGCAGGTAGAGATGCAGGGATGTGAGCAGGGATGGAGGCAGGGATGCGAGCAGGGATGGAGGCAGGGATGGAGGGAGGGATGTAGGTAGAGATGCAGGGATGCGAGCAGGGATTAAGGCAGGGATGCAGGTAGGGATGCAGGTAGGGATGTGAGCAGGGATGGAGGCAGGGATGCAGGAATGTGAGCAGGGATGCAGGAATGTGAGTAGGGATGCAGGTAGGGATGTGAGCAGGGATGGAGGCAGGGATGCAGGAATGTGAGCAGGGATGCAGGAATGTGAGCAGGGATGCAGGTAGGGATGTGAGCAGGGATGGAGGCAGGGATGCAGGAATGTGAGCAGGGATGCAGGAATGTGAGTAGGGATGCAGGTAGGGATGTGAGCAGGGCTGCAGGAATGTGAGCAGGGCTGCAGGGCTGCAGGTAGGGCTGCAGGCAGGGATGCAGGTAGGGACGAAGGGATGCAGGCAGGTAGAGATGCAGGGATGTGAGCAGGGATGCAGGTAGGGAGGTGAGCAGGGCTGCAGGCAGGGATGCAGGGAGGATGCAGGCAGGGATGAAGGGATGCAGGCAGGGATGTAGGAACGTGAGCAGGGATGCAGGGAGGATGCAGGCAGGGATGCAGGGAGGGATGCAGGGAGGGACAAAGGGATGCGAGCAGGGAAGTGAGCAGGAGTGCAGGTAGGGATGTGAGCAGGGATGCAGGGATGTAAGCAGGACTGCAGGTAGGGACGCGAGCAGGGATGCAGGTTGGAATGCCGGCAGAGATGCAGGGATGCAGGTAGGGATGCAGGGACGTGAGCAGGGACGCAGGCAGGAATGCAGGGATGCAGAACTACAAGCAGGAGCGAAGGGCTGCAGGTAGGGGAGCAGCCGGGGTGCCCTGGGGTGCCCGGAGGGTGCCACCTTGCATGGCGGTGCCGCTGGCGCAGGCCGGGGTGGGGGAGCCCGGGGGGCGCAGCACGGGGGCGAAGGCGCTTTTCTGCTTGACGGCCGAGATCATGGTGACGGGCGAGAAGGAGAAGAGCCCGGGCGGCGCGGCCGAGGCGCTGGCACACGGCGGCACCGACGAGGACGAGGCGCCCAGCGGAGGGCTGGAGGGCACGACTGCGGGGACACCGCGGCAGGGGGACACCCCCGGCTGTGGCTGGCCTTGGGGACACCAGGGGATGGGATGGGGACACCCTGGGGCTGGACTGAGGACACCAGGGGCTGGGATGGGGGCACCAAGGGCTGGGATGGGGACACCTGGGGCTGGGATTGGGACACCCTGGGGTGGCATAGGGCCTTGGGGCCACCCTGGGGCTGGGCTGGGGACACCCTGGGGTGGCACAGGGCTTTGGGGACACCCTGGGGCTGGGCTGGGGACAACAGGGGCTGGGGCTGGATTTGGGGACACCAGGGACTGGGCTGGGGACACCAAGGGCTGGGTTGGGGACACCCTGGGGCTGGAATGGGGACCCCCCCTGGGGCTGGGGCATGGCTTTGGGGTCACCAGGGATATGGCTTTGGGGCCACCCTGGGGCTGGGCTGGGGACACCTGGGGCTGCATTTGGGGACACCAGGGGCTGGGATGGTGACACCAGGGGCTGGGGCTGGATTTGGGGACACCAGGGGCTGGATTTGGGGACACCAGGGGCTGGGATGGGGACACCCTGGGGCTGGGATGGGGACACCAGGAGCTGGGGCTGGATTTGGGGACACCAGGGGCTGGATTTGGGGACACCAGGGGCTGGGCTGGGGACACCCTGGGGCTGGGCTGGGGACACCAGGGCCTGGGATGGAGACACCAAGGGCTGGGCTGGGGCCACCCTGGGGCTGGGCTGGGGACACCAGGGGCTGGGCTGGGGACACCCTGGGGTGGCACAGGACTCTGGGGACACCAGGGGCTGGGATGGGGACACCAAGGGCTGGGTTGGGGACACCCTGGGGCTGGAATGGGGACCCCCTGGGGCTGGGGCATGGCCTTGGGGACACCAGGGGCTGGGCTGGGGCCACCCTGGGGCTGGGCTGGGTACACTCTGAGGTAGCACAGGGCTTTGGGGACACCCTGGGGTGGCACAGGGCCTTGGGGACACCCTGGGGCTGGGCTGGGGACTCCCAGGGATGGCTTAGGGCCTTGGGGACAGCCTGGGGCTGGCTCTGGGGACACTCGGGGGTCGGTACACGGCGACAGGGACACCCAGGCTCGTCAGGGGCCTTTGGGGGACAAGGGGGTGGGGGACTCACTGGCGTAGGGCGAGGTGGCGGTGGAGCCGTTGAGGAAGCTGGGGGACGGTGGCACCCCCAGCCCGGCCAGGGTGCCCCCCCCGTAGCCGAAGCCCTGCTGGGGGGGAGAAGCGCTGCCCGTGCTGCGCGAGAACCCTGCGGGTGACAGTGGCACTGGGGCTCGTGGTGGCACCGGGAGGGACGCGGTGGCGCGTGGTGGCCTGAGGTGGCATATGGTGGCACACGGTGACATGCAGTGGTATGTGGTGGCATGTGGTGGCACACGGCACGTGGTGGCACATGGTGGCATATGGTGGCATGGAGTGGCATGTGGTGGCATGTGGAGGCATATGGTGGCACACGGCATATGGTGGCATGTAGTGGCATGTGGTGGCATGTGGTGGCACACAGCACGTGGTGGCACATGGTGGCATATGGTGGCATGTGGAGGCATATGGTGGTACATGGCATATGGTGGCATGTAGTGGCATATGGTGGCATGTGGTGGCACACGGTGGCATGTGGAGGCATATGGTGGCACACGGCATATGGTGGCATGTGGTGGCACACGGTGACAAGCAGTGGTATGTGGTGGCATGTAGTGACATGTGGTGGCACACGGCACATGGTGACACATGGTGGCACATGGTGACAGGCAGTGGCGCAGGGTGACACGCAGTGGTATGCGGTGGCACCTGGTGGCACGTGGTGACATGAAATGGTATGCGGTGGCCCATGGTGGCATGTGATGATGGCAAGTGGTGGCACACGGCGGCACAGGGTGACACGCAGTGGTGTGTGGTGGCATACGGTGGCACATGGTGACATGCAATGGCAGGGGGTGACACGTGGTGGCACGTGGTGGCATGCGGTGGCACACAGCATGTGGCAGCACATGGCGGCACACGGTGACAGGCAGTGGTATGTGGCGGCATGTAGTGACATATGGTGGGACATGGCATGTGGTGGCACATGGTGGCACATGGTGACATGCAGTGGCATGCAGTGGCATGCGGTGGCACACAGCACGTGGTGGCACACGGCGGCACGTGGTGGCATGTAGTGGCACATGGTGACGTGCAGTGGCACGCGGTGGCACACAGCATGTGGTGGCACGTGGTGGCATGTAGTGGCACAGGGTGACATGTGGTGGCACACGGTGACAGGCAGTGGCCTAGGGTGGCCTAGGGTGACATGCAGTGGCAAGGGTGGCACAGGGCGGCATATGGTGACAGGTGGTGGCACGGGGTGGCACACAGCATGTGGTGGCACATGGTGGCACACGGTGTCATGTAGTGGCACAGGGTGACATGCAGTGACATGTGGTGGCACATGGTGACAGGCAGTGGCCTAGGGTGGCCCAGGGTGACACGCAATGGCAGGGGTGGCACAGGGCGGCATATGGTGACATGGGGTGGCAGGGGTGGCCCAGGGTGACATGCAATGGCAGGGGGGTGGCCCAGGATGGCCCAGGGTGGCCCAGGGTGACACGTGATGGCAGGGAGGGTGGCCCAGGGTGACAGGGGGTGGCTGGTCACCTTGCTCTGCAGCGGGGGGGGAGTCGGCCAGGCTGGTGGCCAGGGGGGCCCCGAAGGAGCCGACGGGCAGGACGGGGGGCGCGGGGGCCCCGAGGGGCGCAGGGGTGCGGGGGACGCTGTACAGGGCCTCGGCCACGTCCGCCGCGCGCTTCAGCAGCTCCTGAGGGGACATGGGGACACAGACCCACACTCCCCTCATGTCACCTCCCCCAGGCTGAGAAACCCCCTCCTGTCACCTCCCCAGGGCTGAGACCCACAGCTCGTGTCACCTCCCGGGGCTGAGAACCTCCCCAGCTCATGTCACCTCCCCAGGGCTGAGAACCCCAACTCGTGTCACCTCCCCAGGGCTGAGAACCCCAACTCGTGTCACCTCCCTGGGCTGAGAACCCCCCCCAGCTCGTGTCACCTCCCCAGGCCTGAGACCCCCACCTTGTGTCACCTCCCTGGGCTGAGAACCCCAACTCGTGTCACCTCCCTGGGCTGAGACCCCCACCCTAGCTTGTGTCACCTCCCAGGCACTCGGAGCCCCAAGTGTCCCCAAGGGCTGAGATCCCCGTTGTGTCACCTCCCCAGGGCTGAGACCCCCCAGCTCGTGTCACCTCCCCAGGGCTGAGAACCCCAGCTCGTGTCACCTCCCTGGGCTGTGTAACCCCCTCCTGTCACCTCCCCAGGGCTGAGAACCCCAACTCGTGTCACCTCCCTGGGCTGTGTAACCCCCTCCTGTCACCTCCCCAGGGCTGAGACCCCCAGCTTTTGTCACCTCCCCAGGGCTGAGAACCCCAGCTCGTGTCACCTCCCTGGGCTGAGAACCCCCACCTTGTGTCACTTCCCTGTGCTGAGACCCCCCCCAGCTCGTGTCACCTCCCAGGCACTTGGAGCCTCAAGTGTCCCCAAGGGGCTGAGACACCTCCCGCCCCATCTGTCACCTCCATGGGCTGAGACCCCCCCCCAGCTCCTGTCACCTCCCAGGCACTAGATGGGGTTCCCAGGCTTGGGGGGTCCTGGGTTGGGGGGGGGCCCAGCTTTGGGTTCCCAAGTTGGGGGTCCTGGGGTGGGGGGGGGCGGGAAATCCCGAGGTGGTCCAGGATTTGGGGTCCCATGGTTGGGGTCCTGGTTAGGGGCCCCGGGGGTGTCACACTTGAGGGGTCTCAGTTGTGGTTCTGGGGTGGGTCCCAAGTTTGGGGGGTCCCAGTTGGGGGTGTGGTGGGGGGGTGTCCCAGGTTTGGGGTCCCAGCTGGGGGTGTGGTGCGGGGGGGGTGTCCCAGGTTTGGGGTCCCAGTTGGGGGTGTGGGTTGTGGGGTGTCCCAGGTTTGGTATCCCAGTTGGGGGTGCGGGGGTGGGGGCGTGTCCCAGGTTTGGGGACCCAGTTTGGGGTGCGGGTTGGGGGGGGTGTCCCAGGTTTGGGGTCCCAAGTTGAGGGTCCGGGGGGGGTCCCGTACCTGGTTGCTGTGGGGCAGCCCATACAGAGCCTCCACCAGGTCAGCCGCTCGCTTCAGCAGCACCTCCTGGGGTGGGGGTGGAAAAGGGGGGGCTGTGACCCCCATGGACCCCCCCAGTGCGACCCCTCCCTCCCTCATGGCCCCTCATCATCCTCCCTTTTTTCCCCCATGGGGAGGCCATGGGGGTCTGGGTGGGGGAGGGCTGAGAGGTTCCTAAGGGGGTTCTGGGGGTCCCGGGGTGGGGGGGTGGTCCCTATCTTGGGCTGGTACTTGGGGTCCTGGGGGAGACCCAAGGGGTCCTGGGAGGGGGGGGTCCCAGGGGGTTCTGGGAGGTCCTGAGTGTCTTTGGGGTTTTTTGGGGGGGTCCCGGGGTGGGGGGTCCCTACCTTGGACAGGCGCTCAGGGTCCTGGGGGATACCCAAGGGGTCCTGGGGGGGGTCCCAGGGGTTTCCTATGGGGGTCCTGGGGTGTCCCAAAGGTTCCCAGGGGGCTCTGGGGGGGGTCCCAAGGGGCTTTAGGGGTTTTTGGGGAGTCCCTGGGGGGTGTTCCCCAGCTAGGACAGGTGCTTGGGAACCTTGGGGAGTCCCAGGGGTGTCCTATGTGGGGGTCCTGGGGTGTCCCAAAGGTTCCTAGGGGGTTCTGGGGGGTGTCCTGAGTGTCTTTGGGGTTTTTTTTGGGGGTCCCGGGGTGGGGGGGGGGGGGGGTGTCCCTACCTTGGGCAGGCGCTCAGGGTCCTGGGGGATACCCAAGGGGTCCTGGGGGGGGGTCCCCAGGGGTTTCCTATGGGTGTCCTGGGGTGTCACAAAGGTTCCCAGGGGGCTCTGGGGGGTCCTGAGGGGCTTTAGGGGTTTTTTTTGGGGGTCCTGGGGTGGGACTCCCTGGTGGGGGGGTGTCCCAGGGGTGTCCTGGTGGGAGGTCCCAGGGGTGTCCTAGGGGTGTCCTGGGGTGCCCCAAAGGTTCCCAGGGGGTTCTGGGGGGGGGGGTTCTGGGGGGGGGGTCCTGAGTGTCTTTGGGGTTTTTTTTGGGGGTCCCGGGGTGGGGGGGGGGGTGTCCCTACCTTGGGCAGGCGCTCGGGGTCCCCGGGGTGCCTGGGGATCACCTTGTGCAGGCGCTGGAAGCCGTAGTCGATGGTCGGTTCGTTCAACGCTGGGGAGTAAAAGTGGCGGGGGGGGGTCAGTGATGCTGGGGGTGGGGGGGGGGAGACCCCCCCCCAGCACCCCTAAACCGCCCCAGACCTCCCCCATTCCTTCCTGCCCCCTCCGAGATCAGAACCAGTGGGGAAACTGAGGCACGAGCCCTGGGGCTGAGCTGGAGCGGAGAGAACACCCCCTCCCCCCACCCCAAGTTCCAGGGCTCTGCCCACCCCCCAGTTTTGGGGTGTCCCCCCCAATTTGGAGGTGCCCCCCACCCCCACCTTACACAAAGCATTCCAGGGTTCTGTGTGTGTCGTCCCCCCCCATTCCAAGCTTTCTGTCCCCCCCATCCCCGAGCTCTGCCCTCCACTTTTGGGGTTCCCCCCACTCCCGGATTTTGGGGTGCTCCCCCCAATTTCCAGCTGCCCCCCCCCCCCCGCCATAGTGTACAGGAAGCATCTCAGAGCTCTATATCCTCCTCCCACCCACATCCCAGGGCTCCACCCCCTCAAAGAGTTCAGGGTGCCCCCCCCCCCGCCACCCCCCCCTAAATTTTTGGGGTGTCCCCCCCTCTGAATTTCGGAGTTCTTCCCCGGTGTAGATGAAGCATCTCAGGGCTCTATATCCTCCTCCCACCCACATCCCAGGGCTCCACTACCCCCCCCCCCTCCTCCCCCACAGTTCAGGGTACACCCCCCCCCCCCCCGCCTCCAACCCCAAATTTTTGGGGTGTCCCCCCCTCTGAATTTCGGGGTTCCCCCCCCTCACCGGTGTAGACGAAGCGTCCCGGGGCTCCCTTGCAGAACTGCTTGGATTTGTAGGACAGGGTCACCTCCACCACCCCCGGGATGTGCCGGGGGGGGGTCTGCACCCGCAGGGCGTGGGGGGTGATCAGCTGTGGGGGGGGACACACACAAACATGGGGTTCAGCCCCCCCCCCCACCCCCCCAACCCTGCTCCCCAAAACTCACCTAGCACCAGAGCAGGGCGAGATGGGGTTGAGGGAGTTGGGGGGGGGGGATCAACCCCTCTGCACCCCCAGAGCCCTCTCAAGCATCCCAGGCCCCCCCCCCCATTCCTCAGCCCACAACTGTTTGGGGATCACCCATGTTGGGGGGGGTGTGACCCCAGCACCCCAAAAATGCTCCCAGCACCCTCAAACCTCCCCATCTATCACCCCACAACTGTTTGGGGATCACCCATTTGGGGGGTGTGACCCCAGCACCCCAAAAATGCTCCCAGCACCCTCAAACCTCCCCATCTATCACCCCACAACTGTTTGGGGATCACCCATGGTGGAGGGGGTCACCCCAGCACCCCAAAACCACTTCCAGCTACCCCAAACCCCCCATTCCTCACCCCACACCAGTTTGGGGATCACTCATGGTGGAGGGGTTTGCCCCAGCACCCCAAAACCACTCCCAGCACCCCCAACCCCCCATCTGTCACCCCACACCAGTTTGGAGATCACCCATTTGGGGGGTGTGACCCCAGCACCCCAAAAATGCTCCCAGCACCCTCAAACCTCCCATTCCTCACCCCACACCAGTTTGGGGATCACCCATGGTGGAGGGGTTCGCCCCAGCACCCCAAAACCGCTCCCAGCAACCCCAAGCCCCCCCTATATGTCACTTCATACCACTTTGGGGCTCAGCCATGTTGGCGGGGGGGGGGTCACCCTAGCACCCCAAAACAGCTCCCAGCACCCCCAACCCCCCATCTGTCACCCCACACCAGTTTGGGGATCACCCATGGTGGAGGGGGTCACCCCAGTACCCCAAAACTGCTCCCAGCACCCCCAAGCCCCCCCATATGTCACTTCATACCACTTTGGGGCTCAGCCATGTTGGGGCGGGGGGTCACCCCAGCACCCCAAACTGCTCCCAGCACCCCCACCCCCCCATCCCTCACCCCAGACCAAAAAGGGGGGGGGGTACCCATGTTGGGGGGGGGGTCCCCCCCGTACCTCGCTCCAGACCAGGACGGAGCCGAAGACGACCTGGAGGCCATCGAAGAAGTTGTCCCCGATGACGATGACCGTGGCCCCCCCCGTGGTCCAACCCTCGCCAGGGCTGATGGCCTTGATGCACGGGGCAGCTGGGGACACACGGACACGGGGACACATGGACACGGGACATGGAAGGACATGGAGGGACACATGGACATGGAGGGGACACATGGACACGGGAGACATATGGACACAGGGGATACACAGACATGGGGGGCACATGGACATGGGGGGACATAGGGACATGGAAGGACATGGGGGGACACATGGACATGGGGGGACATAGGGACATGGAAGGACATGGGGGGACACATGGACACACAGACACAGGGACATGGGGGGGACACACAAACACAGGGGACACAGGGACATAGGAGACATGAGGGGACACACAGACACAAGGGACACATGGATACAGGGGACATGGGGGGACACAGGGACATGGAGGGACACATGGACACAGTGGACATGGGTGGACACATGGACACAGGGGACACAAGGACATGGGGGGACACACAGACATGGGGGGACACAGGGGACATGGGGGGACACACAGACACAGGGACGTGGGGTGAACACATGGATACAGAGGACACAGGGACATGGAGGGACACACGGACACATGGACACAGGGGACATGGGGGGGACCAAGGGGACACATAGACACAGGGGGATGTATGGACACAGAGGGACACCCGGACACAGGGGGACACAGGGACGTGGAGGGACACACGGACACAGGGGACATGGGGGGACACACGGACACAGGGGGCATAAGGATACGGGGTGGGGGACACATAGACATGGGGGGGCACGTGGACATGGGGTGACACAGGGACATGGAAGGACATGGGGGGACACATGGACACGCAGACACAGGGACATGGGGCGGACACATGGACACAGGGGACATGAGGGGACACACAGACACAAGGGACACATGGATACAGGGACATGGGGGGACACAGGGACACGGGAGACATATGGACACAGGGGGACAGCCAGACATGGGGGCCACATGGACATGGGGGGACACAGGGACATGGAAGGACACGGGGGGACACGTGGACACACAGACACAGGGACATAGCAGGGACACACGGACACAGGGGACATGAGGGGACACACAGACACAAGGGACACACGGACACAGGGGACATGAGGGGACACACAGACACAGGGATGTGGGGAGGACACATGGACACAGGGGACACAGGGACATGGAGGGACACACGGACATGAGGGGGACACAGGGACATGGAAGGACATGGGGGGACACGTGGACACACAGACACAGGGACATAGCAGGGACACACGGACACAGGGGACATGAGGGGACACAGGGAGGACACACAGACACAGGGGACATGGAGGGACACATGGACACAGGGGACATGGAAGGACACCCGGACATAGGGGACACATGGACATGGGGAGACGAGGGGGACACACAGACACAGGGGGATGTATGGACACAGAGGGACACCCGGACACAGGGGGACACAGGGACGTGGAGGGACACACGGACACAGGGACATGAGGGGACACATGGACACAAGGACATGGAGGGACACATAGACACAAGGGACACACAGGGGACATGGGGGACACAGGGACAAAGGAGACACAGGGACATGGAAGGACACACGGACACATGGACACAGGGACATGGAAGGACACACGGACATAGGGGACACATGGACACAGGGGACATGGAAGAACATGTGGACACAGGGGACACAGGGACATAGGGGGACATAGACACAGGGGACATGGGGACATGGGGGGACACAGGGACATGGGGGGACACACGGACACGGGGGACACAGGGACATGGGGGGACACACAGACATAGGGATGTGGAGCACCCTGCGTGTGCTGCTCGTGCCCCGTGTGTAACACGCGTGTCCCATATGTGCTGCTCATGCCCCACGTGTGACACACATGCCCTGTGTGTGCTGCTTGTGCCTGTTGTATGACCCGCGTGTCCCATATGTGCTGCTCATGCCCCACGTGTGACACACATGCCCTGTGTGTGCTGCTTGTGCCTGTTGTATGACCCACGTGTCCCATATGTGCTGCTCGTTCCCCGTGTGACCTGCTCGTGCCGCGTGTGCGACACGTGTGCCCCGCGCCTCACCTTCGGAGGGGTCGAGGCGCCGCGCCCGCCGCCCGTGCTTGGAGTTGTTGTGCACGAACATGTTGTCGCTCACGGCCAGCACGTGCCCGTCCACGTTCACCGTCGTCGACACCACCACCTGCCAACCGCAGGGCACACGCGTGTACAAAGCCATCTCTGTGAGTGTGTGTGTGTGTGTGTGTGCACGGGGACAGGCCAAGGGGTGTGTTCGCACCTCTGTGTTTGTGCCAGAGTGCTCGTGTGTACCTGCGTGCAGGGCTAGGTGTGCTCACACGCGTGTGCAAGGCTGCTTGCATGGGTGGGTCTGGGCACTTGGGCGTCTAGGGTTGTGTGTGTGCACATCTGCGTGTGTGCAGGAGTGAGTGTGCGTGTGAGGTGCTCGCACAACTACGTGCGTGCAGGAGTGATCGTGCGCGCGTGTGTGCAGGAGCAGTTGTGTGTGCACATGTGTGTAGATGCTTACACACCTAGATGTGTGCAGGAGCTGCTGCGTGTGCGCAGGAGTGATTCTGTGCACACATGTGTGTGCGAGAGCAGTTGTGTGGACACACGTTTGCAGTCGCTCACACACGGACATGTGTGCAAGAGTCATTGTGTGCATGTGTGTGTGCAGGAGCAGGTTTGTGCACACGTATGTGCAGAGGCTCCCACATCTATGTTTGGTCAGAAGCGATTGTGTGTACACTTGTTGCAGACGCTTGCACACGTGTGTGCAGGAGTGATTCTGTGCACACGTGTGTGCAGAAGCAGGTTTTGCACACGTGCGTGCCGATGCTCACACATCCAGGTGTGTGCAGGAGTGATTGTGTGCACATGTGTGCAGATTCTTGCACATCTATGTGTGTGTGATTCTGTGCACACGTGTGTGCAGGAGCAGTTGTGTATGTGTGTGTGTGTAGGTGTTCGCACATCTAAGCGTGTGCAGGAGTGATTCTGTTCACATGTATGCAGATTCTTGCACATCTAAGTGTGTGCAGGAGTGATTCTGTGCACACGTGTGTGCAGGAGCACTTGTGTGCATGTGTGTGTGTAGGTGCTCGCACATCTATGTGTGTGCAGGAGTGATTGTGTGCACATGTATGCAGATGCTTGCACATCTATGTGTGTGTGAGTGATTCTGTGCACACGTGTGTGCAGGAGCAGTTGTGTATGTGTGTGTGTGTAGGTGCTCGCACATCTATGTGTGTGCAGGAGTGATTGTGTGCACACGTGTGCAGATGCTTGCACATCTACGTGTGTGCAGGAGTGATTGTGTGCACACGTGTGCAGATTCTTGCACATCTACGTGTGTGTGTGAGTGATTCTGTGCACATCTATGTGTGTGCAGGAGCAGTTGTGTGCATGTGTGTGTGTAGGTGCTCGCACATCTATGTGTGTGCAGGAGTGATTGTGTGCACATGTGTGCAGATGGTTGCACATCTATGTGTGTGTGTGAGTGATTCTGTGCACATGTGTGCAGATGGTTGCACATCTATGTGTGCGTGTGAGAGATTCTGTGCACACGTGTGTGCAGGAGCAGTTGTGTGCATGTGTGTGTAGGTGCTCGCACATCTATGTGTGTGCAGGAGTGATTGTGTGCACATGTATGCAGATTCTTGCACATCTAAGTGTGTGCAGGAGTGATTCTGTGCACATCTATGTGTGTGCAGGAGCAGTTGTGCATGTGTGTGTGTAGGTGCTCGCACATCTACGTGTGTGCAGGAGTGATTGTGTGCACACGTGTGCAGATTCTTGCACATCTATGTGTGTGTGTGAGTGATTCTGTGCACACGTGTGTGCAGGAGCAGTTGTGTGCATGTGTGTGTATAGGTGCTCGCACATCTACATGTGTGCAGGAGTGATTGTGTGCACATGTGTGCAGATTCTTGCACATCTATGTGTGTGCAGGAGTGATTCTGTGCACATCTATGTGTGTGCAGGAGCAGTTGTGTGCATGTGTGTGTGTAGGTGCTCGCACATCTACGTGTGTGCAGGAGTGATTGTGTGCACATGTGTGCAGATTCTTGCACATCTATGTGTGTGTGTGAGTGATTCTGTGCACATGTGTGTGCAGGAGCAGTTGTGTGCATGTGTGTGCAGGTGCTCGCACATCTAAGTGTGTGCAGGAGTGATTGTGTGCACACGTGTGTGCAGGAGCAGTTGTGTGCATGTGTGTGTGTAGGTGCTCACACATCTAAGTGTGTGCAGGAGTGACTGTGTTCACATGTATGCAGATGGTTGCACATCTATGTGTGCGTGTGAGTGATTCCATGCACATGTGTGCAGATGGTTGCACATCTATGTGTGTGTGTGAGTGATTCTGTGCACATCTATGTGTGTGCAGGAGCAGTTGTGTGCATGTGTGTGTAGGTGCTCGCACATCTACGTGTGTGCAGGAGTGATTCTGTGCACATGTGTGCAGATGCTTGCACATCTATGTGTGCGTGTGAGTGATTCTGTGCACACGTGTGTGCAGGAACAGTGGTGTGCATGTGTGTGTGTAGGTGCTCGCACATCTACGTGTGTGCAGGAGTGACTGTGTTCACATATATGCAGATGGTTGCACATCTATGTGTGTGCGTGTGAGTGATTCTGTGCACACGTGTGCGCAGGACCAGGTCTTGCACGTGTGTGCAGTCGCTCACACGCGTATGGGCGTGCAAGAATGGTCACGTGCAGATGCTCCCACATCCCCCCCCATGTGCACACGTGCGTGCAAAGCCGCCTCAGCCCAGCCTTCCACACTCGTGCACGCGCTGTGGTCACGCTGAATCGCTCTCCGGCCCCAAGCGTGCGTCCCCGTGCGCTCACACGCGTGTGCCCCCCCTCACACGTCCCCCGTCCCCCCCTCCCCATGTGGACTTGGCTGCTCTCCCGGCGCTGCAGTCGATGCTAATTGGATGGGTCGTTAATCACGGAAAAATGTCACAATTATCATAAGTTGACGAGAGGGCCTAATGAGGAGGGAGCCTGCCAGGGGTGGGGGGCAACACCCCCCCCCCCCTCCCGGCCCCCAACTTCCAGCTGTGGGAGAGGGGGGGAGCGGGGAATGGGGGGGCAGGGGGGGCTCGGGGGGTGGGGAGCTGAGAATTGGGGGGCGGGGGGGGTGGGGGTGCAAGGAATTGGGGTTCACGGGGGCTGAGGGTGCAGGGAGAGCTGAGAATTGGGGTTTGGGGGGGGCTGGGGGTGCAGGGGGAGCTGAGAATTGGGGTGCAGGGGGAAAAGAGGGGGCTGGTGGTGCAAGGATTTGGGGTTTGGGGGGTCTGGGGGTGCAGAGGAGCTGGGGGTGCAGGGGGAGCTGAGAACTGGGGTGCAGGGAGAGATGAGAATTGGGGTTTGGGGGGACTGGGGGTGCAGGGGGAAGTAAGAATTGGGGTGTAGGGGGAAAAGAGGGGGCTGGGGGTGCAAGGAATTGGGGTTCATGGGGGCTGAGGGTGAAGCGGGAGCTGAGAATTGGGGTGCAAGGGGAAAAGAAGAGGCTGGGGGTGCAAGGATTTGGGGTTTGGGGGGTCTGGGGGTGCAGGGGGAGGTAAGAATTGGGGTGCAGGGGGAAAAGAAGGGGCTGGGGGTGCAGGGGGAGCTGAGAATTGGGGTGAAGGGGAGCTGAGAATTGGGGTGAAGGGGGGCTGAAGAGGCAGAGGGAGCTGAGAATTGGGGTGTAGGGGGAAAAGAAGGGGCTGGGGGTGCAAGGAATTGGGGTTCAAGGGGGCTGAGTGTGCAGGGGGAGTTGAGAACTGGGGTGCAGGAGGCTGAGGGTGCAGGGGGAGCTGAGAATTGGGGTTTGGGGGAGGCTGGGGGGTGTAGAGGGAATGAGGAATTGGGGTTCGGGGTGGGGGTAAGTGGGGGGGGTCCCCATGGGGGTCCCACCTGGAAGCGCCGCATGTCCCGAGGGTTCCCTGCATTCTTCAGGCAGTTCTGGTTGCACTTGAGGAAAAACTTGAGGAAAAACCTGAGGGGGAAAGAGAGGAACTGCCGTCGGGGCTGGGGACAACCTGTCCCCTCCTGTCCCCATCCCCGTGTCCCACTCTGTCCCCATCCCAGAGTCCCCTCCTGTCCCCATCCCACTGTCCCCTCCTGTCCCCATCCCATAGTCATAGCCTGTCCCCATCCCACTGTCCCACCCTGTCCCCATCCCACTGTCCCACTCTGTCCCCATCCCAGTATCCCAGCCTGTCCCCATCCCACTGTCCCCTCCTGTACCCATCCTGCTGTCCCACTCTGCCCCCATCCCACTCTCCCCTCCTGTCCCCATCCCACTGTCCCACCCTGTCCCCATCCTACTGTCCCACTCTGTCCCCATCCCACTGTCCCACCCTGTCCCCATCCCACTGTCCCACCCTGTCCCCATCCTGCTGTCCCACTCTGCCCCCATCCCACTCTCCCCTCCTGTCCCCATCCCACTGTCCCAGCCTGGTTCCCAGGGCCAGGCGTCCCCACAGGGAGGTGGCACCCTGCCTGTCACTCTGGAGCCACGCGTGGGTGCTCTGCCTGCTCCCTGTGACACACGCGTGTGCACTGCTGGGACACTGGGATGGGGACAGGATCGGGGCGGGGGGGAAACAGGGGGTGACACAGCCCCAGGGCTTGGCCACAGCCCCATCCAGCCTGGCCTCGAAGCCCTCCAGGGATGGAGCAGCCACCACTGCTCTGGGCAACCTGTCCCAGGGCCTCCTCACCCTCACAGCAAAACATTTCTCCCCAAGATCTCATGTCAATCTCTCCTCTTGCAGCTCAAAATCATTCCCCTCATCCTCTCCCTGCCCTCCCTGCCCAAAAGTCCCTCCTCAGCTCTCCTGGAGCCCCTTTCCCTACTGGAAGATGCTCTAAGGTCTCTCCAGAGCGTTCTCTTCTTCAGGCTGAATAACCTCAACTCTCTCAGCTTCCTCCGGGAGGTTCTCCAACCCTCACATCATCTCCGTGGCCTCCTCTGGCCTCGCTCCACCAGCTCCGTGTCCTCCCTGTGCTGAGGCCTCCAGAGCTGGAGCCAGAACTCCAGGTGGGTCTCAGGATCCCCTCCCTGGCCCTGGTGGCCACACGGCTCTGGCTGCAGCCCAGGACTCGGTTGGTTTCTGGGCTCCTGTTGAACTTCTCCTCCCCCAGCACCCCAAGTCCTTCTCCTCAGGGCTGCTCCCAATCATCTCCCATCCTGGATTGAATCCATGGATCACCCCAATCCAGCTGTAGGATCTTGGCTTTGTTGAACCTCATGAGGTTCTCCCATCCCCAACTTCTCCATCGTGTCCAGGTCCCTCCGGATTCCATCCCCTCCTTCTGGTGTGGCACCTGCCCCACTCAGCTCGGTGTCACCTTCAAATTAGCTGAGGGAGCCCTCGATCTCACTGTCTGTGTCATTGATGAAGATGTTGACCAGCTCTGGTCCCTGTTTGGACCCCTGAGGGTCACCACTTGTCACCGATCTCCACGTGGACTTTGAGCCATCGACCACTGTTCTCTGAATGAGACCATCCAACCAATTCCTTCTCTGCCACCGCATCCCCCTGTGTCACCACGACCCTCCTGCCACAGCATCCCTCTGTGCCATCATGACCCCCTGTGCCACAGCGACCCCCTGCGCCACCATGTCACTCTGTGCCATCGCGTCACCCTGTGCCACCACATCCCCCTGTGCAACCATGTCCCCCTGTGCCACCACGGCCCTCTATCCAACCTCTGTCCCATCTCCATCCCCATCTCTGTGTCCATCTCTATCCCCATCTCCATATCTCTATCGCTATCCCCACCTCCATCTCCATCTCCATCCCCATTCCCATCCCCATCCCCATCTCCATCTCACTCTCCATCCCCATCTCCATCTCTATCCCCATCTCCATCTCTATATCTCTATCGTTATCCCCATCTCTATCCCCATCCCCATCTCCATCTTCATCCCCATCCCCATCTCACTCTCCATCCCCATCTCCACCTCTATATCTCTATCTCTAACCCCATCTCCATCTCCATCCCCATCCCCATCTCCATCTCCATCTCCATCTCACTCTCCATCCCCATCTCCATCTCTATATCTCTATCCCCATCTCCATCTCCATCTCTATATCTCTATCCCCATCTCCATCTCCATCTCTATATCTCTATCCCCATCTCCATCTCTATATCTCTATCGTTATCCCCATCTCTATCCCCATCCCCATCTCACTCTCCATCCCCATCTCCATCTCCATCTCTATATCTCTATCTCTAACCCCATCTCCATGTCCATCTCCATCCCCATCCCCATCCCCATCTCCATCTCTATCTCTATCCCCATCTCCATCTCTATATCTCTATCCCCATCTCCATCTCTATATCTCTATCGTTATCCCCATCTCTATCCCCATCCCCATCTCCATCTCCATCTCACTCTCCATCCCCATCTCCATCTCTATATCTCTATCCCCATCTCCATCTCTATATCTCTATCGTTATCCCCATCTCTATTCCCATCCCCATCTCACTCTCCATCCCCATCTCCATCTCCATCTCTATATCTCTATCCCAATCCCCATCTCCATCTCCATCCCCATCCCCATCTCACTCTCCATCCCCATCTCCATCTCTATATCTCTATCTCTATCCCCATCTCCATCCCCATCTCACTCTCCATCCCCATCTCCATCTCCATCCCCATCTCCATCTCCATCTCCATCTCTATATCTCTATCCCTATCCCCATCTCCATCTCCATCCCCATCTCCATCTCCATCTCCATCTCTATATCTCTATCCCTATCCCCATCTCCATCTCCATCTCCATCTCCATCTCCATATCTCTATCCCTATCCCCATCTCCATCTCCATCCCCATCTCCATCTCTATATCTCTATCCCCATCTCCATCCCCATCCCATCCCATCCCATCCCCATCATGAGGGGATGTGAAAGGGGTTTATGGGGATGGGGAGGGCCTAGGGACGGGCCCCCCCCCAATCCCAGTAGGGGGGTAATCAGGGAAGGAAGGAGCCGACAACCAGCAGGTGACCCCTCCATCCCCCCAAACCGCAGGAGATCGACACGGGCAATGTGGGGGCTCCCCACCCCCAGCTCTGTAAGGGGGGGGGGGGGAATTGATGCTGAACTCCATCTCGACTCGGTGACCCCCACAAACTGACACCCCCCAAATCCCCAGCTCTGCAAGGGGGGAATTGATGCTGAACCCCATCTTGGCTCGGTGACCCCCCCAAAACCAACACTCCCCAAGTCTCCAGCCCTGTCAGGGTTGGGGGGGTCGATGCTGAACCCATTCTCACTCGGTGACCCCCCCAAACCAACACCCCCCCAAATCCCCAGCTCTGCAAGGGGGGGAATCGATGCTGAACCCCATCTTGGCTCAATGACCCCCCCAAACTGACCCCCCCCCAAATCCCCAGCTCTGCAAGGTGGGAGATCAAAGCTGAACCCCATATCGCTCGGTGACCCCCCCACAAACCAACACCCCCTAATTCTCCAGCCCTGTCAGGGTTGGGGGGGGGGATCAATACTGAACCCCATCTCACTCGGTGACCCCCCAAAAACCAACACCCCCCCCAGCATTGATCTCCCCCCTTGCAGAACTGGGGAGTTGGGGGTGTCAATCTGGGGGGGAGTCAGAGAGCCAAGCTGGGGTTCAGCATCAATTCCCCCCTCTTGCAGAGCTGGAGACTTGGGGGGTGTTAGTCTGGGGGTGGGGGGGGGGGGTGTCACTGAGCCGAGACGGGGTTCAGCATCGACCCCGTCTCGGCTCGGTGACCCCCCCCGAGGCGGCAGCTGCCGGTGTGGGGGGGGAAAGGCTTGGGGTGGGGGGGGGGTGGGGGGGCTCTGGAGATAAAAATACAGGCGTGTGCATGAATTTGCATCCTAATACCTTCCCCCCCCAGGAGGGATGCGGGGACCCCCCCCCCCCCTCTTCCCAAGTCGGGATGCAAATTCCCCGGCGCGGCTCCCAACACCTTCTGTTCCGAGCGCATAAATTTGAATCCGCAATTAGGCTAATCTTGGATAATTAATGAAAAGCGTCAATTTTAGCTCCTAAGTAATTTGATTAACATGTTGATAGGGGCACTTACCGGGCTCTCTAAAGCGGTGGGGCTGGGCTGGGGGGGGCGGGGGGGGGGACACAGGGGGGGACAAGGGGGTAGGGGGGGCAGGCGGCCTCGGTGACCCCCCTCGAACCCTGGGGACAGGGGAAGGGGACATTGGGGACACACTGGGGACACCCTCCCCCAGCCGCCCTTGGCTTGGAAATGGGGCAGGGATGGGGTGACACCAGCCTTGGGATGTCACCAGCCTGGGGATGCTGCCAGTTTGGGGGTGTCACCGGCCTGGGGGTGTCACTAGGTTTGGGTGACACCAGCCTTGGGGTGTCACCAATCTGGGGTCCCACAAGCTTATAGGTGGCACCAGACTGGGAGTGTCACCAGCTTGGAGATGCCACCAGCCTGGGTGTGTCACCAGTCTGGGGGTGCCACAAGCTTGGAGGTGTCACTATCTTTGGGTGACACCAGCCTGGAGGTGCCACAAGCCTGGGGGTGTCACCAGCCTTGGGGTGTCACTAGGTTTGGGTGACACCATCCTTAGGATGTCACCAGCCTGGAGATGACCCCAGCCTTGGGGTGTCACCAGTCTTGGGGGTGCCACATGCTTATAGGTGGCACCAGACTGGGGGTATCACTAGCCTTGGAGTGTCACCAGCCTGGGGGTGTCACCAGCCCTGGGGTGTCACCAGCTTGGAGATGACACCAGGCTGGAGATGCCACAAGCCTGGGGGTGTCACCAGCCTTGGAATGTCACCAGTTTGGAGATGCCACCAGCCTGGGGGTGCCACCAACCCAGGGATGTCACCAGTGTGGAGGTGACACCAGCCTGGGGTTGTCACCAGCCTGGGGATGCCAAGAGCTTGGGGGTGTCACCAGCTCAGAGGTGCCACCAGCCTGGGGGTGTCACCACCCAGGTCCCCCCCAGCACGCTGGGGTGTCAGGGACAAGGAGGGGTGAGCAGGGGCTGTGTCCCTTCTGAGGGTCCCCAACTTCCCCCTGGACCCCTGAGGAGCAAGGGGCGCACTTGGTGTCACCAGGGAGGGGCGAGGGGACAGGGAGATGGGGACAGAGGGACAGGGAAAGGGATGGGAGGCGGGGAGGGTTGGGGGGGAGGGAGGATGGAAGGATGGATGGATGGACGGACGGATGGACGGACAGCAGGATGAGTAGTGGATGGATGGAAGGAGGGAGGGAGGGATGAGAATGGGGACGAGTGGAGGAAAAGAGGGATGACAGGACAGCAGGACACGTCATGGATGGATGGAAGGATGGATGAGTGGAGGGACGAATGGAGTGATGGAAGGATGGAGGGACAGAGGGACGGAGAAAGGGATGGAGGGACTGCGGGAGGAGTAACGGGTGGAAGGAGGGATGGATGGATGGATGGATGGATGGATGGATGGATGGATGGAAGGGTAAGAATGGGGGACGAATGGAAGAAAGGATGGAGGAAGGGACAGTGGGATGGGTCGCAGACAGGAAGGAAGGAAGGATGGGTGGGTGGAGGGACAGATGGATGGATGGATGGATGGAGGGATGGAGGGATGGATGGAGGGATGGATAGAGGGATGGATAAAGGGATGGAGGGATGGATAGAAGAATGGATAGAGGGATGGATGGAGGGATGGAGGGAGGGACAGTAGGATGGGTAATGGAATGGATGGATGGATGGATCAATAGAGGGATGGATAGAGGGACGGATGGATGCATGGATGGATGGATGGGTAGATGGATGGGTGGATGGATGGGTGGATGAACAGAGGGATGGATGGATGGATGGATGGATGGATGGATGGATGGATGGATGGAGGGACAGTGGGGTGGGTAAGGGGAAGGATGGATGGATGAATGGATGGATGGATGGATGGATGGAGGGAGGGATGAAGAGAGGGATGGAGGGAATGGATGGAGAGATGGAGGGATAGTGGGATGGGTAAGGATGGAGGGATGGATGGATGGATGGATGGAGGGATGAAGGAATGGAGGGAAGGATGGATGGGTGAACCGATAGAGGGATGGATAGAGGGATGGATGGATGCATGCATGGATGGATGGACGGAAGGATGGATGAATGGATGGAGGAATGGAAGGATGGAGGGATAGATGGACAGAGGGATGGATGGATGAATGGATGGATGGATGGACGGACAGATGGACAGCAGGATGGGAAATGAGCAGGTGGACAGCAGGATGGGAAATGAGCAGGTGGGATGGACACAAGGTTCAGTGGAAGGAGGAGGTGGGTGCCAGGGAGGACGGAGGGACAGGACTGCAGACAGACAGACGGACACCCACGCCAGTGCCAGGAGGATGCAGCCCCGTGTCCCCCCCATGCCACGGCCACCCTGCGTAAAGCCCATGTCCCCATCCATCCCTGTGCCATCACCCCCTGCTCCCCGGCTCGTTAGCGCTAACGAGGCAGCGCTGGGGACCCCCCACCCCTGGTGCCCCCCGTTACCGGTCGATGATGACAGGGTCTGAGGGCGTCTCGTTGCGGTTCCCACAGCTCTTCTTGTCACAGCAGCGGCTGGAAACGGGGGGAGGGACGGGGTGAGGGGGGTCCCCAAGGCCACCCCAGACCCAGTGCCCCCCACCTCCTGCCCCCCAGCTTCATCCAACCCTCTGCTCTTCCAGCCTGGGGGTGCCACCAGTTTCGGGTGTCACCAGCCTGGGGATGCCACCAGGCTGAGGATGCCACCAGCCTGGAGGTGTCACCACCCATGTCGCCCCCAGCCCCCCAGGGCTCAGTGACAGGCTGGTGAGCAGGGTCCGTGTCACTTCCGAGGGTCCCCAATCCCCCACAGTGGGCACTGAGGGGACAACGGTGTCCCCGGTGGTGCCGGGACATGGGGGGAGTGTCCCCACAGCAGGTGGGGGATGGGGACACTGGGACACCCCCAAACCCACCTGCACATGATCTCGTGGGTGAGCAGCACTCGGCACATCTCGGGGTTCTTGTCCTGCCCCTCGTAGACGATGGCCTGGGGGGTGACACACATGTGTGAATGCGCGTGCAACAGCGTTTCTGTGTGTCTCTGTGTGTGTCTATGGACGTGTGAATGTGTGTGCAACAGCGTCTCTGTGTGTCTGTGTGTGTGTCTATGGACGTGTGAATGCATGTGCAACAGTGTCTCTGTGTGTGTCTGTGTGTGTCTGTGCACATGTGAATGCATGAGCAACACTATATATGTGTGTGTCTGTGCACACGTGAATGCGTGTGCAACACAATATGTGCGTGTGTGTCTGCATGTGTGAATGCGTGTGCAACAGTGTCTCTGTGTGTGTGTCTATGCACGTGTAAATATGTGTGCAACAGTGTGTGTGTCTCTGTGTGTGTCTGTGCACGCGTGAATGTGTGTGCAACAGTGTGTCTGTGTGTGTCTCTGTGTGTCTATGCATGTGTGAATGTGTGTGCAACACTATATGTGTGTGTGTCTGTGCACACGTGAATGCGTGTGCAACACTATATGTACGTGTGTCTGTGCACACGTGAATGCGTGTGCAACAGTGTCTCTGTGTGTGTCTGTGTGTGTCTGTGTGTGTCTGTGTGTGTGTCTGTGCACGTGTGAATGCGTGTGCAACACTATATGTGTGTGTGTGTCTGTGCATGTGCAAATACGTGTGCAACAGTGTCTCTGTGTGTGTCTGTGCACGTGTGAATGTGTGTGCAACAGTGTGTCTGTGTGTCTCTGTGTGTCTATGCATGTGTGAATGCGTGTGCAACACTATGTGTGTCTCTGTGTGTGTCTGTGTGTGTCTGTGCACTTGTGAATGCGTGTGCAACACTATATGTGCGTGTGTGTGTCTGTGCATGTGTGAATGCGTGTGCAACACTATATGTGCGTGTGTGTGTCTGTGCATGTGTGAATGCGTGTGCAACACTATATGTGCGTGTGTGTGTCTGTGCATGTGTGAATGCGTGTGCAACAGTGTCTGTGTGTGTGTCTATGCACGTGTAAATACGTGTGCAACAGTGTCTGTGTGTGTCTGTGCACGTGTGAATGTGTGTGCAACAGTGTGTCTGTGTGTGTCTCTGTGTCTATGCATGTGTGAATGCGTGTGCAACAGTGTCTGTGTGTGTGTCTGTGCACATGTGAATGCGTGTGCAACACTATGTGCGTGTGTGTGTCTGTGCATGTGTGAATGCGTGTGCAACAGTGTCTGTGTGTGTGTCTATGCACGTGTAAATACGTGTGCAAGTGTCTGTGTGTGTCTCTGTGTGTCTATGCATGTGTGAATGCGTGTGCAACAGTGTCTCTGTGTGTGTCTGTGCACATGTGAATGCGTGTGCAACACTGTATGTGCGTGTGTGTGTGTCTGTGCATGTGTGAATGCGTGTGCAACAGTGTCTGTGTGTGTCTCTGTGTGTGTCTGTGCACGTGTGAATGTGTGTGCAACAGTGTGTCTGTGTGTGTCTCTGTGTGTCTATGCATGTGTGAATGCGTGTGCAACACTATATGTGTGTCTCTGTGTGTCTATGCTTGTGTGAATGCGTGTGCAACAGTGTCTCTGTGTGTGTCTGTGTGTGTCTGTGTGTGTCTATGCACGTGTGAATGCGTGTGCAACACTATATGTGTGTCTCTGTGTGTCTATGTATGTGTGAATGCGTGTGCAACAGTGTCTGTGTGTCTGTGCACACAGGAATGCATGTGCAACACTATATGTGTGTGTGTGTGTGTCTGTGCATGTGTGAATGTGTGTGCACATCTCCACAACCTCATCCCACCATGACCCCATCCCTTCCATGACTCCATCCCCACCATGACCCTTTCATCTCCACAACCTCATCCCACCATGACCCCATCCCTTCCATGACTCCATCCCCACCACGACCCCTTCATCTCAACCACCACATCCCACCATGACCCCTTCGTCTCCACAAATCCACTCCCACCACAAGCCCATCTCCATAATCCCATTCCAACCACAACCTGATCATCTCCAACACCACATCCCACCACAATCCCATCATCTCCACAAACCCACTCCCACCACAATCCCATCATCTCAACACCGCCATCCCACCACCAACCCACCATCTCAACCACCACATCCCACCACGACCCCATCGTCTCCACAAACCCACCTCATCACAACCCCATCATCTCAACAAACCCACTCCCACCACAACCTCATCCTCCCACGATTGCACCATCTCGACAATCCCCTCCCACCAGCTCAACAATCCCACCTCATCACACTCTCATCATCTCCACGAGCCCATTCCCACCACAATCCCATTCCCACTACGACCCCATCATCTCAACCACCCCATCCCACCACCAACCCATCATCTCAACCACCACATCCCACCGTGACCCCATCATCTCAACAAAACCCATCCCACTGCAACCCCATCATCCCACCACGACCCCATCGTCTCCAAAAACCCACCTCATCACAACCCCATCGCCTCCACAAGCCCATTCCCACCACAACCTCATCCCACCATGACCCCATCATCTCAACCACCACATCCTACCACGACCCCATAATCGACACAAACCCATTCCCACCATGACCCCATCATCTCAACCACCCCATCCCACCACCAAGCCATCATCTCAACCACCCCATCCCACCACAACCCCATCGTCTCCACAAGCCCGTTCCAACCACAACCTCATCATCTCAACCACCGCGCGGTTACCTGCTTGGAGACGGAGTCGACGAGGCGCACGAAGAGGTCCTGCTCGGTGCGCAGCCCTGCGGCGAGAGCGGGGTGAGCCCTGCCCCCGCCCCAGCCCCCCCGCCCTGCACCCACCGTTGCTGTAGAGCAGCTGCAGCCGGTAGTGGATCCCGTTGTTGGTCTTCTCGCCGTTCTGCTCCTGACGGGGACAAGCCGGGGTCACCCGTGAGGTGGGACCCCATCCTGTCACAGCCCCATCATCTCATAAACCAACCCACCAGACCCCTTGGTCCACCACGACCCCATCATCTCAACAACCTCATCCCAACACAACCTCATCATTTCCATAAACCCATTTCTCCACAATGCCATCCCATCACAAACCCATCGTCTCAA
Source organism: Coccyzus lansbergi (assembly GCA_033558105.1). Classification (NCBI taxonomy): domain Eukaryota; kingdom Metazoa; phylum Chordata; class Aves; order Cuculiformes; family Coccyzidae; genus Coccyzus; species Coccyzus lansbergi. The sequence continues at coordinate 10,286 of JAUMJK010001639.1, read as the reverse complement.
CGACTTCACCCCATCACAAACCCATTGTCTCAACAGCTTCTTCCCGTCACAAGCCCCATCGTCTCAACAAACCCCATCCCACCCCAATCCCACCCCTTCCACAACTCTGTCCCCATCACAACCACGTCATCTCAATAAAACCAGCCCAGCCCAGCTCCGTCGTCTCAACCACAACCCCATCATCCCACCACAACCCCATCATCTCAACAAACCCACCTCACCGCGACCCCATCCCTTCCACAGCCCCATCACCACTACAACCCCATCATCTCGATAAACTTATTCTCGCCGCAACCTCATCCCACCACGACCCCATCATCTCAACCACCACATCCCTCCAGGAACCCACCACCCCAACAAACACTTCCCACCACAGTCCCATCATCCCAACAAACCCCATCCCACCACGACTCCATCACCTTCACAAACCCTTCCCACCACAATCCCATCACCTCAACAAATCCATCCCACTCCAGCCCCATCATCTCCACAAACCCATTCCCACCACAACCCCACCCCAGCCCAGCCCCATAATCCCAACAAACCCCATCCCACCACAACCCCATCCTACCACAATCCCATCATCTCAACAAATCCCATCCCACCACGACCCTATCATCTCCACAAACCCATTCCCACCACACCCCACTCCTGGCCCAGGGCTGCTCCCCACACGTGTGACGAGCTGGGGAGGGGACTCAGCCCCTGCACTCGGGCACCTCCAAGAGCACAGGATCCCGTCCCACCACGACCCCATCATCTTCACAATCCCTTCCCACCACAGTCCCATCATCCCAACAAATCCCATCCCACCCCAGCCCCATCATCTTCACAAACCCTTCCCACCACAGTCCCATCATCCCAACAAACCCTTCCCACCCCAGCCCCATCATCCCACCACAACCCCATCCCCCCAACAAACCCATTCCCACCCCAACCCCATCATCTCAACAACCCCATTCCCACCCCAACCCCTTCCCTTCCATGACCCTGTCCCCACCATCTCCAAAAACCCATTCCCACCACGACCCCATCATCCCAACAAACCCCATCCCACCACGACCCCATCCCACCTCAATCCCCTCATCTCAACAAACCCATCCCACTCCAGCCCCATCATCTCCACAAACCCATCCCACTCCAGCCCCATCATCTCCACAAACCCATTCCCATCACAACCCCACCCCAGCCCCATAATCCCAACAAACCCCATCCCACCACAACCCCATCATCCCAACAAACCCATTCCCACCACAACCCCATCCCACCCCAGCCCCATCATCCCAACAAAACCTTCCCACCATGACCCCATCATCTCAACAACCCCATCCCACTAAATCCCTGTCCCGCCACAATCCCATCATCTCAACAACCCCATCCCACCAAACCCCTGTCCCACCACAACCCCATCCTCTCAACAAACCCATTCCCACCACGACCCCATTATCCCAACAAACCCATTCCCACCACAACCCCATCCTCTCAACAAACCCATTCCCACCACAACCCCATCCTCTCAACAAACCCATTCCCACCACGACCCCATTATCCCAACAAACCCATTCCCACCAACACCCCATCATCTCAACAAACCTCATCCCAGCCCCATCCCGGGGGATTGGGGGGGATGGGGTGGGGGGGGGGCGGGTCCTCACCCTCTCCTTCTCGACGAAGTCGATGAAGGACGTGCGCTCGATCTCCACGGGTTGGCCCTGCCGGTCGTACATGGCCAGGACGAAGTGGAAGAAGTTGGATTTCCGCAGGTTGGAGGGCGGCTGCTTCTCAAAGTGGGCTCGGGCCAGGCCCACCCCACTGCGGCATCAGGGGGGGACACATGACACAGAGTTGAGGGGGGGGGGGGTGTCAGCACGGGGACCCCCTCCTCAGGTGTCCCCCCCAACTCTGCGCCTGGAGCTGCTCCGGGGCCACCACCCCTGTCCCGAGGGAGGGTTACAGAGCTGTCCCACCAGCTGCTCCTCATCCCAGTCACCTCAAGCCCAGGCCGGTGTCACCATGGCAGTGGTGTGGGGGTAGGACATGGGGACACCAGGATGGGGGGACAGAGGGACACCGGGACATGGGGACACCAGGATGTGGGAAAATGATGGTGTGGGGACATTGAGATATGGGGACACCAGGGTGTGGAGATACCAGGACATGGGGACACAAGGACATAAGGACACTGGGACATGGGGACATGGGGACACCAGGGCACGGAGATACCAGGACGCGGGGACACCAAGAGGTGGAGTCACTGGGATGTGGGGACACCAAGACCTGGGGACACCAGGACGTGGGGACATTGGGACATGGGGACAGCAGGGTGTGGAGATACCAGGACATGGGGACATTGGGACATGGGGACAGCAGGGTGTGGAGATACCAGGACATGGGGACATTGGGACATGGGGACACCAGGGTGTGGAGATACCAGGACATGGGGACATTGGGACATGGGGACACCAGGGTGTGGAGATACCAGGATGTGTGGACACCAGGACATGGGGACACCAAGAGGTGGGGCCACTGGGATGTGGGGACACCAGGACATGGGGACATTGGGACATGGGGACACCAGGGCATGGAGATACAAGGACATGGGGACACCAAGAGGTGGAAGCACTGGGATGTGGGGACACCAGGACTTGGGGACACCAGGACGTGGGGACACCAGGACGTGGGGACATTGGGAAACAGGGACACCAGGACATGGGGACACCAGGATATGGGGACACCTCCCAGGACGCCACCCAAGTCCCAGCCACCGGTTTTCCTCCCATAACCAGGGGAGGGGACCCCGTTGTCCCCCATCCACGGCCAGTGGGGAGGTGGCACAGAGTCACCAGTGCCACCAGTGCCAGCCGCTGGGCCCTGAAGTGCTTTTTTGGGGTGGGGGTGGGGGGGTGGCGCGATGGGGCTCGGTAATGGCTGCATCTCCGCTGTACTCTCCCTCCCTCCCCTGCCCCCCCCCCCCGGGCGCTCCCCGAAGCCGAGTGTGATTAATTATTAAAGGCAATCAGAGCATTTCCAAGCAGCGCGGCCCCCGCCAAGGGCTCTTACAGGAAAGCAGCCGCCGCGCTTGGCACCGCGATGCCGCCACCACCGCTCCCGGGGGGCTCCCCTTGAGTTGGGGGGGGGGGGGGGGGGGGGTCACTGTACCCCACTAGCCGAACCAGGACCCATCGCGGTTCACCCCACGCAGGGGACACAGGCGGCGGCTGAGGGGGCCGGTTGGCATCACCCCGAAGTGGCCACAGGGTCCCACCAGGGGAGCCGGGGCGGGGGGTTGAGGTGCGCGGAGTGGTGGGGGGACACCCCCTCCCATGGTGCTCCCTGCACCTCGTCCCCATCCCTGTACTCTTGGGGGGCTCCTGCACCCCAACCCCTTCCCAGTTTGAGGGGCCCCTGCATTCTTGGGAGGCTCCTGAACCCCATCCCCTTCCCAGTTTGGAGAGCTCCTGCACCCCATCCCTTTCCCAGTTTGGGGGGCTCCTGCACCCCATCCCTTTCCCAGTTTGGGGGGCTCCTGCATTCTTGGGGGGCTCTGTGTGCCCCATCCCCTTCCCAGTTTGGGGAGCTCCTGCACTCTTGGGGGACTCTGTGCACGCTATTCCCTTCCCAGTTTGGGGAGCTCCTGCACTCTTGGGGGGCTCCTGCACCCCATCCCCTTCCCAGTTTGGGGAGCTCCTGAACCCCATCCCCTTCCCAGTTTGGGGGGCTCTGTGTACCCCCACCCCCTTCCTAGTTTGGGGAGCTCCTGCACTCTTGGGGGGCACAGAGGCCCCCAGGAGGGAAGGGAATGGGGTTGGGGTGCACAGAGTACCCCTAGATTGGGCAGGGATGGGGGTGGGGTGCACAGAGCCCCCCTAGATTGGGCACGCGGGGCTGCCAGGGCTCTGGATGCTCCGTGAGCCCTCAGGATGCCAAAAGGAGTTAGGGGGGTAGGGGGCACCCCGAGCCCCAAGGAGCCCCCGGAAAGTGGGGCACCTGGGGTGCCCAAAGCATCCAGGATGCCCAAGGATCCCGGGATGTGAGGTGACGGGGGGGGGGGGGGGGGGGGGACAGGGGTCTCCGAAGAGCCCGTGGTACCCAGGATACGCACGGCACCCGGAATGCCCAGTGCCTGGGATGCCCACAATGTCCAGAGTGTCCGAGATGCCCACAGCACCTGAGATGTCCCCAGGATGCCCACAGTGTCTAGAAGGTCCAAGATGCCCACAGTGTCTAGAAGGTCCAAGATGCCCACAGTGCCCAAGATGCCCAAGGAACCCACAGCCCCGGGATGCCCACAGTGCCCGGAATGTCCGGGATGCCCACGGCACCTGAGATGCCCCCAGTGCCCAGGATGCCCACAGTGTCTAGAATGTCCGAGGTGCCCACAGTGTCCGGAATGTCCGAGATGCCCACGGCACCTGAGATGCCCCAAATGCCCAGGATGCCCAAGGAACCCACAGCCCCGGGATGCCCACAGTGTCTGGAATGTCCAAGATGCCCCCAGTGCCCAAGATGCCCAAGGAACCCACAGTGTCCAGAATGTCCGAGATGCCCTCAGTGCCCAAGATGCCCAAGGAACCCACAGCCCCGGGATGCCCACAGTGTCCAGAATGTCCAAGATGTGCCCAAGATGCCCAAGGAACCCACAGCCCCGGGATGCCCACAGTGTCCAGAATGTCCAAGATGTGCCCAAGATGCCCAATGAACCCACAGCCCCAGGATGCCCACAGTGTCCGGAGTGTCCGAGATGCCCATGGCACCTGAGATGCCCCCAGTGCCCGGGATGCCCACAGTGTCTGGAATGTCCGAGATGTCCATGCCACCTGAGATGCCACAAGTGCCCAAGATGCCCAAGTAACCCACAACCCTGGGATGCCCGTGGAGCCTGGGATGCTCGCAGAGCCCGGGATACCCACAGCCCCCCAGGATCTCAGGGAGCCTGCGGAGCCCTCAACACAGCCCTCAGCGCCCGGCACACCAGGGACCCCGGAGTGCCCGCAGCCCCGGGGATGCTCACGGTGTCCGGGGAGCCCTTCAGAGCCCAGGGTGCTCGGGGATCCTGGGATGCCCACAGCCCCAGGGATGCTCCCAGATCCAGGGACGCTCGCAGCCCCAGGGATGCTCACAGAGCTCGGGATGCTCACAGTGACCAAAGAGGCCCACAGGGCTCAGGACACCTGCAGAACCCAGGATGCTCCCAATGCCCAAGGAAGCCCAGGGAGCTCGGGATGCTCATGGTGCCCAGGGTGATGTGGAGCCCAGGATGCTCCCAGTGCCCAAGGATGCCCGCAGTGCCCAGGAAAGCCCACGGAATCCAGGATGCTCCCGGTGCCAAGGGATGCCCGTAGACCCGAGGATGCCTGTGCGTCTCAGGATGCCCACGGAACCCAAGGATGCCCATGCAGCCCAGGGCTGCTTGCAGACCCGAGAATGCCCATGGAGCCCAAGGATGCCCACGGAGTCAGGGATGCTGACAGACTGAGGGATGCTTACAGATCAAGAGATGCCCGCGGAGCCCGGGACGCTGGCAGATCCGAGGGTGCCCACAGAGCTTGGGATGCTCGCAGAGCCAGGGATGCCCATGCAGCTTGGGATGGCTGCAGATCAAGGGATGCCCACAGAGCCCGGGATGCTCACAGACCTGAGGATGCTTGAAGACCCAGGGATGCCCACAGAGTCCAGGATGCTCACAGATCCAGGGATGGCCCATGAAGCCCAGGATGCTCACAGAGCCCAGGATGCCCGCAGAGCCCGGGATGCTCACATATCCAGGGATGCCCACAGAGACCGGGATGCTCACAGAGCCTGGGATGCCCGTGGAGCCCAGGATGCTCACAGAGCCTGGGATGCTTACAGACCTGAGGATGCCCGTACAGCCCAGGATGCTCACAGAGCCTGGGATGCTCAGAGAGCCCGGGATGCCCGCAGAGCCCAGGATGCTCGCAGACCCGAGGATGCCTGTGGAGCCCAGGATGCTCATGTACCCAGAGATGCTGGCAGAGCCCGGGATTCTCTCAGACCCAGAGATGCTCGTGGAGCCCGGGATTCTCTCAGACCCAGGGATGCTCACGTACACAGGGATGCCCACAGAGCCCGGGATGCCCGTACAGCCCAGGTCCCCACAGAGTCTGGGATGCTCATGTACCCAGGGATGCTCACAGAGACTGGGATGCCTGTACAGCGCAGGATGCTCGCAGAGCCTGGGATGCCCACGGAGCCCGGAATGCTCACAGACCCAGGGATGCTCACAGAGACCGGGATGCCCATGAAGCCCAAGATGCTTGCAGACTCAGGGATGCCCGTGGAGCCCGAGATGCTCGCAGACCCTGGGATGTCTGTGGAGCCTGAGATGCTTTGCAGACCCAGGGATGCTCACAGAGACCGGGATGCTCACATATCCAAGGATGCTAACAGTCCAGGATGCCCATGGAGCCTGGGATGCTCGCAGACCCAGGGATGCTCACGGAGCCCAGGTGCCCGCAGAGCCTGGGATGCTCACAGAGCCTGGGATGCTCGCAGACCCAGGGATGCCTGCGGAGCCAGGGGTGCCCACGAAGCCAGGGGTGCTCGTGGAGCCAGGAATGCTTGCAGACCCAATGATGCTCATGGAGCCAGGGATGCCCGCAGAGCCTGGGATGCTCACATACCCAGGGATGCTCCCAGAGACTGGGATGCCCATACAACCCAGGATGCTCGCAGAGCATGGGATGCTTACAGAGACCAGGATGCCCACAGAGCCCGGGATGCCTGCAGAGCCCGGGATGCTCACAGACCCAGGGAGGCTTGCATAGCCTAGGATGCCCACAGACCCAGAGATGCCCATGGAGCCTGGGATACTCACAGAGCCCGGGATGCCCGCAGAGCCAGGGATGCTCACAGACTCTGGGATGCTCGCAGACCCAGGGATGCCCGTGGAGCCAGGGATGCTCACAGACCCAGGGATGCCCATACAACCCAGGATGCTCGCAGATCATGGGATGCTCACAGAGTCTGGGATGCCTGTAGAGCCCGGGATGCTCATGGAGCCTGGGATGCTCACAGACTCAGGGAGGCTCGCAGAGCCCAGGATGCCCACAGACCCAGAGATGCTAACAGCCTGGGATGCTCACAGACCCAAAAATGCTCATGGAACCTGGGATGCTCACAGAGCCTGGGATGCTCACAGACCCAAAAATGCTCATGGAACCCGGGATGCTCACAGAGCCTGGGATGCTTACATACCCAAGGATGCTAACAGAGTCCAGGATGCCCGCGGAGCCAGGGATGCTCACATACCCAAGGATGCTCACAGAGCCTGGGACGCTCGCAGACTCAGGGATGCCTGTGGAGCCAGGGATGCTCGCAGACCCAGGGATGCTCACAGAGCCAGGGATGCTCACAGAGCACGGGATGCTCACAGACTCAGGGATGCTTGTGGAGCCAGGGATGCTCACAGACTCAGGGATGCTCGTGGAGCCAGGGATGCTCACAGAGCCCGGGATGCTCACAGAGCCTGGGATGCCCGCGGAGCCCGGGATGCTCGTGGAACCAGGGATGCTCACAGAGCCCAGGATGCTCATAGAGCCTGGGATGCTCACAGAGCCAAGGATGCTAACAGAGTCCGGGATGCCCGCGGAACCCGGGATGCTTACATACCCAAGGATGCTCACAGAGCCCGGGATGCTCGCAGACCCAGGGATGCCCGTGGAGCCAGGGATGCTCATAGAATCATAGAACAACCAGGTTGGAAGGGACCCATCAGGTCTTCTAGTCCAACCGTTCCTATCAAATTCAGCGGCTCCCGAGCCCGCAAAGCCCAAAGTTGTCCCCTCGTCCATGGTGCCACCTTTCCCAGGCAGGACATGGCGTTCTGGTGCCACACGGAATCACAGAGCAACCAGACCCAGGGATGCCCACGGGGCCAGGGATGCCCGCGGAGCCCGGGATGCTGGCAGACCCAGGGATGCCCACGGAGCCCGGGATGCCCGCGGAGCCCCTTACCTCTGCGCGGCGGTGCTGGCCTGGAGGACGCCGGTGCCCTGCAGCCATCGGCCGGAGGGCAGCCCCGCGGGCAGCGGCTCCTCCTTCATGGGCAGCCCCCCCCGGGGCAGCGCCTCCTGCACCGAGAACATGTCAGGGGCAGGTGCCAGCAGCTCCGGAGAAGGAGCTGCCAGGAGGCAGCCAGGGGGGTGGAGAGAGGGGAGGGAGGGAGGGAGGGACAGGGGAGAGAGGGAGGGAGGGAGGGAGGAGGTGGGATAGAGGGAGGGGAGAGAGGAGGGGAGGAGGAAAGGAGAGGAGTGGAGAGAGGAGTGGAAGGAGGGATGGGGAAAGGAGACGAGGGAGGGAGAGAGGGAGGGTGGAGGGAGGATAGAGGGAGGGGAGAGAGGAGGGGAGGAGGAAAGGAGAGGAGTGGAAGGAGGGATGGGAAAAGGAGACGAGGGAGGGAGGGAGGGATGGGAAAAGAAGAAGGGAGAGGGAGGGAGGGAGGGATGGGGAAAGGAGAGGAGAGGGAGGGGTGGGGGGGACAGGGGAAGGAGGGAGGGAGGAGGGAGGAGAGAGAGGAGGGGAAGAGGAAAGAAGAGGAGTGGAGAGAGGAGTGGAAGGAGGGATGGGAAAAGGAGGGAGGGAGGGATGGGGAAAGAGGAGAGATGGAAGGAGGAGGGATGGAAGGAAGGAGGGATGGAAGGAAGGAGGGATGGAAAGGGGAGGGATGGAAGGAAGGAGGGATGGAAAGGGGAGGGATGGAAAGGGGAGGGATGGAAAGGGGAGGGATGGAAAGGGGAGGGATGGAAAGGGGAGGGATGGAAAGGGGAGGGAGGAGGAAGTAAGAGGGAAGGATGGAGGGAGGGGGAGAGCTGGAGTGGGGATAGAGGGAGGGGGAAAGAGGAGGAGGAGAGGGAAGGGTGGAGGGAGGGGGAAAGCAGGAGTGGAGGGAGGAGTAGGGAAAGCAGGGGAGTGGAGAGAGGGAGGGATGGGAGGAGGGGAAGGAGGGAGGGGTGGGAGGAGGGATGGAGAGAGCTGGAGCGGAGGGAGGAGTGGGGAAAGAAGAGTGGAGAGAGGGTGGAAGGAGGGATGGGGAAAGAAGAGGAGAGAGGGATGAGGAGGGATGGGGAAAGCAGGGGAGTGGAGAGAGGGAGGGATAGAGAAAGAGGAGGGGAGAAGAGGGACGGGTGGGAGGAGGGGAGGGAGATACGGAGAGAGCAGAGGAAGAGTGGAGGGAGGGAGGGAGGGGGAAAGCTGGAGGGGAGGGAAGGGAAGGGGGGAGGGAAGGGTGGGGAGAGCAGAGGGGAGGGAGGGAAGAAGTGGAGGGAGGGAGGGATGGAAGGAAGGAGGGATGGATGGATGGAGGGATGGAGGGAGGGAGGGATGGAAGGAGGAGGGATGGAAGGAAGGAGGAGGGATGGAAGGAAGGAGGGATGGAAGGAAGGAGGGATGGAAGGAAGGAGGGATGGAAGGAAGGAGGGATGGAAGGAAGGAGGAGGGATGGATGGAGGGAGAGATGGAGGGAGGGATGGAAGGAGGAGGGATGGATGGAGGGAGGGATGGAGGGAGGGATGGAAGGAAGGAGGGATGGAAGGAAGGAGGGATGGAAGGAAGGAGGGATGGAAGGAGGAGGGATGGAAGGAGGAGGGATGGAAGGAGGAGGGATGGATGGAGGGAGGGATGGAAGGAAGGAGGAGGGATGGATGGAAGGAGGAGGGATGGAAGGAGGAGGGATGGAAGGAGGAGGGATGGAAGGAAGGAGGGATGGAAGGAAGGAGGGATGGAAGGAAGGAGGGATGGAAGGAGGAGGGATGGATGGAAAGAGGAGGGATGGATGGAAAGAGGAGGGATGGAAGGAGGGAGGGATGGAAGGAGGGAGGGATGGAAGGAGGAGGGAGGGATGGAAGGAAGGAGGAGGGATGGAAGGAGGAGGGAGGAGGAGGAGGAGGAGGGAGGAGGAGGAGGGAGGGAGGGATGGAGGGAGGGATGGAGGAGGGATGGGATGGAGGGAGGGAGGGATGGAGGCTCAGCAGAGGGTCAGTGCTGCTAGGGAGGACAGGGGGTGTCGGAGGGGTCTGGGGGGGTCGGGGGGTGCCGGTTACCGGGTGGGGGCGGTTGGTCCGGTGGCCGGGGCGGGGGTGCCGGGGGGGTCGGGCTTCGGGGTTGGGGGGGGGCAGCAGCAGCAGCAGCGGGAGTGGGGGGGACGGGGGGGGGGGTCTGGGTCCCCATCCCCCGTTGTCGCCGCCGCCGCCGCCGCCGGGTCGCGCCCCCCCCCAACCCCCCCCCGCCCCCCCCCAGCACCATCAGCAGCAGCAGGCGAGCAGCCGCCC